>JAIWNE010000139.1:0-78629 GCA_025331445.1 Blakeslea trispora | reverse complement strand
TTTTATTTTAATTATTAATTTACACTTTTCTATTTCAATCTAAGAATACGTTTTTTTTTTTTATATGTTGTTTCTCCCCCCCCCCCTTTTTTACTCAATTTATTTCAAGTTTATATTGTTTGATTATTTTATAATGAAAAAAAAAAAAAAAAAAATATTCATAGCATCTATAGACCCCCCTTTTATTACACATCTTTATGCCTTTTACTATATTACTATTTCTCTCTATCATTATGATCATTCACATTTTAATTTCAATTTCTGTACATAAAATGCATATTTTTTTTTTTCGTTTGTTAATAAAAAAAAAAAAAAAGAATTATAATATGATAAAAATGTCAAATAAACAAACATAAATTTTGACTTGCATGTTTGTTTAATTTCATTCTTTAGTATAAAGAGAGAGAAATATTTGAATGACAGCTACAACAATAGAGAGTAACAAACAATCCAACTTGGTACAAAAGTTGTCTTTTTTTAGTCAATTAGGATTCTGGAAAAAAAAAGAAAAATTGCATGGGCAAGGCTGTTCATGTCTGGGGGGGGGGGAGTGAGAAGGTTTAGCAATTTAAAGCCAATTAGAGTTTGTGTAACACTTACAACCTTGCTTATCACGCTTCGCGTGCAGCCAATACCAACCGCTTCTTGTACAAAAGGATGCTGTTTTGTGATTAAAATTCAGTGTCGGAGGGACTGATGGTTTTGACAGAAAGCAGGGAGGGTTTGCTGAAAGAGCAAAGTTGTAATCCCGGAAATGGCAATAGCAAGAGCAGACAGTTTGTCACGGCCACTTACCCCACGACCATTCTTGACAGATGGGCATTCAGGGTTCAAACAATGGAATGCGCCTTTCATGTTTCTATATACTGTTTTGCCTTTCACTTGTATGAGCTGCTTTGGATGTTGAAGTTTGTGAAAGCAATAGACACATGTCTGGGAAGTATAGTTTTCATTGGTAATGCTGACTGTTGTATAGCGGGCATGGTTATCCTGTTTCCAAGTTCCACCATAGCGCAAGTGCCGCTTGATTCTGGAGCCAACACCCATACCTCTATCACCAATCATCATAACCAACTGCTTCTGAGATGACTGAGGCTCTACTTTCTTCTTGCCTTTTCGATCTTTGACTGCTTCTACTTTAGGGTTCAACCAAAGACGTTCTCGAGCACAAACACGGTCTTTTGACTTCTTCATAAACATTTCTCTTTTCATATCACCCTTCTTCATCTTGGCATTCTGGTAGAAGCTTCTCACTACATTCTTATTATCTTGTAAACATCTGTACGCATTCCAAACATCTTCTTCATTCTTGATAGTACTGAAATTTTGACGTGACAATGCTGCTTCTGCTTCAGCGACTTGCGGACTGTTTTTCTTCATCAACGCCAACTCATGTCTGTAATGAAAGTTTCTACTTGCAAAATCAACATCTTCAGCCGAGACTGTCTTTGCTTCAGGCAATGGTTGGAATTCAGGTTCAGTTTGCTCAGTCAAAGCAGCGAAACGGTTGTGGAGCTTCAAATGGTAGACATATCGTTCAAGTGAAACAGGTACTGATTCTGACATTTTTACAATGCCATTGTCCGTGCCAGAGAAAACGAAATCTTGAGAAAGTTGTTGAGGATCTGGATCAAGTTTTGCATCTTCAGACTTGAATATAGCACCTCGTTCATTGACATCAGCCTTTTGGATATGTCTCAAGGTCTTTTCAGCCTTCTGCTTTCCCTTGTCTTTTTTAGGCATGGCAACAGCTCTACGTCGAACATACAGGCTAAATCTTCGATCAGACAACTCGCGCTTGCATTCTTCAACAGCCAAATAACCCTCGTATCTTTTTTCTTTTAACAAATTGATGAGCTGAGATATCTCCTTTCGAATGTCATCTAAAGCTTTCTTTTGTAGCTCGGTAGGTATAGCCACTGGCAGTTCCTG
Organism: Blakeslea trispora; assembly: GCA_025331445.1. NCBI lineage: Eukaryota > Fungi > Mucoromycota > Mucoromycetes > Mucorales > Choanephoraceae > Blakeslea > Blakeslea trispora. The sequence continues at coordinate 76,697 of JAIWNE010000139.1, read as the reverse complement.
CTGACCAGATTGAGTACCTTTGAGTTTGTTGATTGCGTTGCGAATGATATTAAAGATGTCTGGCAAGCAGCCACAAAGACCGGCTTCAGCTTCTTCGGAAGGAGTGGATGGCCTAGATGGTTCAGTTGGTAGAGCTTGAGTTGCAGAAGGCTCGGAGAAGGGGTTTTTCCAATATCGCTTAGCTACTTTGATTTGAATACCAAAGTTACCATCATTGTATGCTTTATAAGCTTGCTTCAGGTTCTTGGACAAATCATTCACTTCTTTCTGCAAAGTAGCAATTTCATTCTTGAGGATATTCTTGTCTTTTTCGGACTGCAACAGGGTTTGCTGCCATGTTGATTCTGGAAGATTGCTGGTGGAAGGCTGCTTTTTTAAAGAAGCTGTTGTTTCCTTGGGCTTGTTCATCTTTGTACCTAACAACCTTACATGCTGTAAGCCGGGCAGAATAGTGATGTTGTGTGCGAATATCAACTTGTTTTGTTTACATGCTGCTTGAATGCTTGCCATATTGAAAAAGGAATTAAATACAGCATCCTTATGATTATAGACATCAATTGTACGTTGAAGCGGTGTGCCATCATATTTGAAGAATCTCAGTTTTTGTTGACCATGATTACAATACAAAGAGTAGAGGGATTCTGCATTCATTCGGAAAGCTTTTAGGCTGGCAGACGGCATAGGGCACATGTTGCGATTAAATCTAGCATAACCGGCACAGCGGAGAAGATCATTTGCAAGGATAATAAATGGAAGTTGGTGGCCAATAGATTCATAGTTTGTTTTTGATGGGATATATGGTTTGAGCCTTGTGACAATAAGTAAGCATACATTAATCTCATGTTCTGCAAGATCAGCGCGTTTATTCACCAAAGATTCACGAGTGAGATCATCATCTTCAAATAGTAAGCTTTTCATCAGACCCTTCAATTCGAATATACGCCTTCTACTAGCATCTTGGCTACTATCCCTCAAAGCATCTTCTTCTTCAATTATATCTACTTCTTCAACACTAGAATAGTCATCGGGGGATGGAGGTAAAGCAGCTTCTTCAGATACTTTTTTGGCCATGGCTGATTCTTCTAACGGGGATCTCATTGGTTCTTTGCCTTTGCTAGACTTGATATTTAGAGGCTTTGCAGATTGACTTCCAACAGATACAGCCAATTTTTTGCTGCCTTCAGCTCGTTCTTCATCACCTATATCTTCAAGAGGTCGTTTTCGACTTGGACCAGGGGCATTTTCAGCAACAACATGTTTAGATGTAGTTTGTTTTTGTGTCTCTCGCTTCTTCTAAATAAAGTGAAGATAAAGGTTTATGAGTGCTACTGTTATAAGTCGAGATAAGAAAAAACTGTTACCTTCTGTATGATAAAATCTTCGTACGTCTTGATACGTTTTTTTGCTCTCGGCAGCGCGTGCGATCCAAATGTCACCTTTTTTTGCTTTCCGGTTATACTTCCTCAAGCGGTATTTCTCATTCCTGATGATCTTGCGATACACACTTGATGGTAATACAGAAATATCATGGTTTTGAACTTGTGGGGGCAACTGGCTTTCCTCGTTTTTCTTCTTTTGACGTTCTTTTGCACGGTCTGCGTAGGTACTGAGGTATTCTTGATGCTTTTTTTCTCTCAAAGGAGACAGATGGATTCTTAAGAGTGCTAACAATAGTTTGTCCAACAGGATCTTGAACATTTTCTTCTCGGCCCACATGTTGGATAGATTGGTTTGATAGGTGGTCAGGGCAGACAGGTAGCATTCTCTGGTAAGAGAGTTTTTTTCAAAGGTAGTTTGGGAGCTGTATTGTGGTTTTATGATGTTGATTAGACTCAAGATCAGTGGGTATTTAGATTTGCTAGCATCAGTCATGCCTCTTGCTCCATAGAATTCAGATAATAATAAACTCAGATGATTGCTAGTAAACAAACCGCGGATTTGTGCATCAAGAGCATCATGGTTTTGAGGTAGTGGGCTAGCGGAATGCTGAACATGTTCTTGCATTTTGAAATTGCCAGGAAATATGTCTTGTGTTCTAAAGCCTTCTGCTGCTTGGAAGTTGATTTGGTTTGTGTCCAGCACAAAAGTATGATTGCGAAATGAAAGCATGGTTAGAAATACAAGGAGTTGGAAATCAGCTACAAAATCAGATGCAGAAGGGACAAGCATGTTCATCTTGGTATCAAATATGGTCTTGATTGGTTCATTCAAGTTTTTACGCAAAATTGAGTTGAATGACACAGTACAGACAGCATAGTTTTCATCTTCAGTTTCTTCAGTTTCCAGTTCTTCAGGCACATCTTCAGATAGCATAGGTATATCTTCAGATGGAGAAGCAGCCATGCTCATGGGACTAGCTGCTGAAGGCGAAGCAGCACTCATTGGGCTTTGCATTGTCAAAGCAGAAAGGAAATCACTTGGAGTGCCTGCTCTAGCAGACTCTTGAAATTCTTGATAGATTTGATCAAAATTGTTTGATAGGTACTGATTCCAAGCGATATGACCCCTGGGCATATTATTATCATCTCTGAATCTTGCTGATGCTTCACCTTTTTCTAGATTGGCCATCTCCTCTACTTTGGCATAGAACCCTTTTGGAGCCGTCCTTTTAGCTTTTAGTACTTCTTTACCATTAGCAGGGTTAGGCGATTTTTGCATCCATTCAATAATATAAGTTTTTGCAGCCATTTCAAATGCGCCGATGAATTCTTGTGCAGGTTGATCTCTCCATCTTCTTCGAGTAGCTTGGGTGACAACAGAAGCAGAAGCAGATGCTAGGATTGGTCCTCTGACATCTTCATCTGTATAAACAGAGTATTGTTTGGCCTTTTCACGTACCATTAAAGTGATGATACTGGCGCCTGATTTACGACTTGTGTGAGTTCATTACGTTTAGCTTTACAATCTTCTTTAAGCTAACTTACTTTAAATTGATTACCTGTATTATTTGCAGCACAACAATGAAATTAACAGAAAAAAAAAGGAATTAAAGAAGAGTGATATAAGAATGGTCCAATCCTTTTTCTAATTTATCTCTCTATTTATATATTTCTAAAGCCAAGGCGATTTTCATTGTCTTCTATTATCAAGTAATATTCCTGTCTTTGGTGTTATGTTACACTCGAAATGGAAAGCACAGAAAATAACTGCTTAAACTTTATCTGTTGTACACATCTTCTCAGAACAAAGAAAGTAGTACTCAATAAAGAAACAGAGTTTAATGATAACTAAAATAGATAACCATATACAAAAAAAGATAAAACACACATCTGTTTGATCAGACTCATCATGCTGACCTTCAAAGACATCTTTAATCGCTCGAAACGGCTGACAATAGGAAAGAACAATGAGCCGTTATTTGAGATAGAGGCTGATTGAACAATACAGTTATCTACAGTAATATAATTTTAGTGCGCAATACGATAAGAGAAACATAGGCAGGAAAAAAGCAGCAGGAGAAGAACTGCTCTTTGCTATGTATGTGTTACAGCAATCAATGCAGTTTATTGATTCCTTCTAAAGATAGCCAATACATATGAAAAGACCTATTTGATAAGGATATAATATGTTTTTACTTTAAAAATATTAGACTACTTGCTTGCTATCGAGTTGTACATTCTATATCATTTTGTATGTGGAGTGAACGCTATTCACCAAAAAGACCATCAAATTTATTACTAAGAAAACAATAGCATGAAATCTTTTAAGGTAGACAGTTTTCTTTCTTTAGAGAAGCTAAGCTTTTGAAAGAACAAATACAGTCAAATGTTTGATTTATATAGACAAACGACAACAACCAAGTTTGATCTGGGTACTGCTTGTGGTCGCCCTTCTCAAACAGAAACAAACTCCCTTTAGTTTATAGCAGGAGGTAAGTTATTTCATATGCCTCAAAATGTACAGTGCTGATGACTTTTACCCAAAAAATCACATTACAAGCTTGATTCCATAAATGGGACACTTTTTTATTCGAGCATATCTTTCATTGACTCCTCTAATAATGTTCCTTAAACGAAATCCAGCTCTTGCAAGGATTGCAGGGCGTTACTGGCTTCGTTTCTGAGACAAAGCTTACTTCATTAGCTTGATTATCTTACTCACTTTCGCTTCTTATTTGTAGCCGAACAAGCTTTCAATCACTGTAATTTTCTTGATGAATCTCTTTGGTAGAAGAGAGACAATTTTGTAGTTTTTAGTAATGTTCTGTTTGAGCCCGCTCATTCAAAAACCATTAAGCAAAAGCTTAAATGAGCGACGGTAATAACAACTTTTATTGGCTAACAGTGTCCAATCGTATTGCTTATTACCGGCGGAGTAGCCCCCAGACACAGCAGCCCCGCCATTGCATGAAATAGGCGGAGATTAAATTATTTAAAGTCAAAATACTAAATATGGAAACGATTTCTGGAAAAGAAATAATGCAATGTCGAGCTTTTGTCGATCCTTGTTATGATAAACAACATTGCTGCTCAACCTTGTTGACTCCTAAATAGATGAACTTCTTTCTTTTGTGAATTTTTCTTATTCATAACAGTAAAAACAAAACAAATAAAAAAAAAGAATGGTTTGGTTAGGAGAAAGATGAGAAAAAAAGAAGGAGATAAGGAATGATGGATAATCAAATTTGTTTATTTTTTTTATATATATTACAATAAAAGAATATCATTAAAGAAAGAGTTCTTTTTCAATGGTTTTTATGGATATGATTTAAACAAGTATGATGATGAATCAAATAACAGGAAATCTCCTTGTCAATGTTCCATTATTCGAAATATTACTAAAGAAAGGGAGAAAGGTGAAAGAAAAGGAGAAGAAAGGGGGTCTTCTTTATTGTCTAGAGAAATCATTTCAATTCTGGACTCATCATAATAACACAAGATCTTTATTACAAAAAAAAAAAGAAGCTTCTTGGATAAAGAGAACACAAGAAAAAACTTCACTTCTTAAAATAGACAATCAACCTCTTCAAGTCCTCTGTACGATCCATCTTGTTTGGTTTCTTTGCCAAACTGATCCAAAAATCAGTTAGATCAGTATCCTGGTGAACATCAGAGGTACTCTTGCGACGTCTTTCTTGATCTATGGTTGGTGTCTGAAGGTCAGACAGACTCGATCGACGATGAGGACCGTAGGAATTGTCTTGATGTAAAATTTGATCCCAGGCTTGGACTTGAATAGGAACAGGCTCAACCAGACGCTTGATCTTTAACTTAGTGACACTCAACACATACTCTGGTCTCATCAAAAAGCCCATCGTGGTTGATTTGGTAACAGACCCTTGCAAATCTATCTGGAGACACAGCTTGTTCTTGAAGAGACTGGCAAGATCGATTTGATTCTTGGTCTTGTATCTGAATAGACTATAGTGGAACACTTCTTTAGGGATGTTCAGGACAATACATTGCTTGGACCGTTTTAGATGAATCGTGGTAGAATATTGAACATCACCTTCATTCACTGCCTTGATCGATATTCGATGACTGAAAACAGTCAGATTCTTGATAAAATTCACACATGTTTCGTTCTTCATGGTCAATAAAAAATAGAAGAAAGAGAGAGAGAGAGAGAGAGAGAGAGAGAGATAGACTAACAAGACTTCTTGCTTATATATATATACACACACAAACAATGAGCAAGATGGTATGTCTCATTATGTTTCAAAAAAATTCTTTTTTTTTTTACAAAGAGGATTACATGATAGAGTGAATCATTCATTCATTCATTTTTTTAGGGGGAAAACAATAATAGCTATACATAAATAAAGGGTAATGGGCACTCATCTTTAAGCATTATTCATTTGATCTGGGCATCACAAAACCACCTATCTTTGAATGCAAGTGATGGAAAGTATGATGTTCATGCTCTCCTCTACCTTCTTCTCGATGATGACCTAAATGGAAATGATCGCCATTGAAGAAAGAGGGTTGACGAGCAGGAGCCTGGGACAAATCATTCAAGACCTGTCGCTTATCTTGATGAGACAAATGATAACCAGCTTGACCAAACAGTAACTTGGGCACATCCACCAAATAACCCATGGTACCCTTCACACCTACTTCCTTCTCTGCCTGAATCCAGAAATTCACTTTGCCAGTTTGTTCATCATAGTAACCTGCACAGTAATTTCGCATGCCCATCAACTTTTTGTTTTGTCGGTTATTCCCATTAGGTGATTTCTTGAATATGTTGTACATGCGTTCCTCTGTGTTGCCATTGAAGGTGATATAACTCGAGTTTTGATTCAGGATCGTCAAGAGTGCCTGTGGAGGAGGTACATTGACGATGGCACTGGAAATAATCTGAACCATGAAAAACGGATCGCCTTCTTCCTTCTCCTTCATGTCCTTGGAATACATCTTACCGGCACCACAACAATGAACATCACCACCCAAGAAAGAAACACGAATGGAACGTTCACGCGCATATTGTTGTAAGCGTTCAATAAAGTTTTTGCGTTCGACTTCATGGTTACCGGCTGTCCAATGATCGTTCATGTCATCCAGTAATTCTGGGTCACCGTTCCAGACATTCAGTTGACCACTAATGACATCGCCCAAGGCACCTGTCTTGCCTGCAATGGTAGCCAAATTGAAGCCTGCAGCACCGTCCATAAGGTTTTCAAAGAGAGTCAAACGAGGATAGATGAGAGGCACACCTGTTTGGATCATCAAGTGTTTTACGGTAGGTGGCATCTGTGTCTGTAAGAGAGCAAACAGACTGTCATAGGTGGGACCTTTACAGATATCGTGTTTTGTTCTTTCACCACGACAATCCAAGGCAACATAACCAATATCTGGACCTAAGGTTGAAATGATGGAGTTACATGTCTCGAGAGTACCTCTGAACAAGCCATGTTGAGGAGCTAACTCTACTGTGGTATGATGTTGAAACAAGTAATAAAATCTACAAGCATTGGCGAATAAAACTAAGAGAGATGTTTAGAGAAAAAGACATGTCAAGACTCTTTTTTTTTTACCTTGAAAGCATTCAGCATTTTGCATCTCTGCAGGGTAAGAACCATAACCATCAATGATATCCTATTTTTTGCTAGACATGAGCTTTTCTTTTTTTCTTCAAATAATAATAGAAATTCAAGGACTACTTTACGTGATCATCCCACATGTTCATAGAGGGAATAGTAGCAAAGGCCTTTGCAACTACTGGATTTTCCTTGAACCTATTTACTTGTAAGTTGATGATTTCAATAACAAAAAGCAAAAAAACATACGAACCCAAAGTTTTTACAATAATTCCAGAAAAAGAATTCTTCAAATCCATCTTTCATAGAATCAGGCAATTGCATCGCCATACGCTTAGCAGGATCCTTCTCAATGACCCAAGGCTTCATAAACTCTTCTTTAATCAAACGATCTTGATAGAGTTGATCACCACCACCCAACAAGACATGGAAAGGCATCACTTCATGACGATCAAGGACATCTTGCCATAAAGGTGCTGTCTTTTCACCAAATTTATCCTTGACCTCTTGAGGAATATCCGAGAATCCATTACAACTATAAAACATGAATCGCATGGACTCATAAAAGGAAGGCAAATGGTATTGGAAAGATCTTTCGGCCCAATGATTGGCTGATGTGGAATAGGTAGCGACTTGGGGACCATCTATCAACTGAATGCGTACTTCATATCTCCAAAAGTGATACTTGTGACGATAGGTATCTAATTTCTCGGCCTGAGGTTGAAGTGTGGTGATGAGACGACGGGAGGCGTCAGTCAGTTGAATCTCGACAGGTGGTGCATGATGGTCTGTGGAGACGACTAGGATGGAACCGCGCCAGATGCGTGTGTTGTAGTTGATGTCAATGTACCGAACTAAAGGACCGCACACGACTTCTCCGGCTGACTCGTTATGTGAATGGAAATGAGACTGTAGGTTGTTCCAACGTTCGCCTACGTGAAGTTGACTGAAACTCTCGGTGAATCCGTGAAAGGAGCCTTGATGTTGTGCTTGGCCTGGGCCATGTTGTGGAGGAGCACCGTAACCTTGCATTTATTTAAGAAAGAGAGTGTGAATTTTTTTTTTTTTCTTAGAGGCACAGCAATATTTAAAATTTTCTGTATTTCATTGAATTTGTGCCTAGCCTTTTTGTTTTCTGAATTTCAATTCTATCATGATCTCTTGACCGCTCAGCGTGAATCGGTCTTTAAAAAAGATTGTGTAAGTGTAGAGAGTACTGTACTTGCCACAAGGATTTCCTTATTTTCATCTTTTCAGGTGTAACATGTGTCTTAAGAAAAAAGGGGGGGGAACTAATTGGTAACTTTTTTTTTAATGGCAAAAACGTTGATTGGCTTTTGGATCATGAGTGATGACTTTATTTGTATTCATTTGTAGAGCCTATCTTATTGAGTTGATTTTATTATTACCAAAGAAATTTGCCAAGAATATATGCTTAAATAATAATAGTGTTACACGTGTATTATTGTTATTTAAAAGTCAGTTGAATAATAGATTAGCCTCTGTACCAACAACCTGTTGAAACGTGTGTCAACTACAGAACTGATAAAGGTGTTTGATGGAGATATCGCCATGAACCATATGCCCATATAGTTATACAGAAATCAATCATATTCAACATTGCCCAATGTCCTCTATAGGGTATTTGTTACTTTAATACTAGATAGAACATGGTTGATGGATTGTATATGAAGAGATTGAAGCAGTCGCTCTGTTGAAGGGTAGGTGCTTGAAAGCTTTTTTCAAATCGATTTAAGCTCTAAATTCAATTCTATTTAGAGATATCTTAAGGGGGCTACTCCCCTCTTGAATAGAGCGATTGCTGTAGTGAGTTTGGTTCTCACATTACTTGAGAATTTCGTTTCGAGAAATTTGATCAACATGAAGTTGCCTGCCAAAAAACAAATGAGCAAATTGAAAGCAAAAGCAAAAGTCAGCTTGAATGAAATAAGGTGAATATGGACTCATTTTATCATGGTGTTTGACTTGATCTGCACCATCTCAAAATGTGATTGTAGTCTTTGTAGAACTCAGATACAAGGCTACCATCATAGGACAAACTAATTGAAGAAACCTGACAAGAGATGGTTCATCATAGAAATACAACAACAAACAAGACAAGGTAAGAGCGCCTTCTCTTTCTAACTCTCATACACCAAACGAAGCTCAGATAAGTGTTATCTGTCAAACAAGATGCTTCTTGTTATGTTCTTGTCTATCATTTCTTCTTATCCACTGATCATACCCACTCATAGGATGCAAGGATTGTTTCAACTATCATCGCTTGCATGTCTTTTATTATAAATCTCTGCAGCCAATCCCTACCAACACTTTAGCCAAAAAAAGCCTTTTTTTTTTTCACTCTCATCCCTCCCATTTCAATAGACTTTTTTTTTAAAACGCGTTTAATAAGTTTTTTTTTTTTTTGAAAATATCATTTATTTAAAATATTATAACAAATAGCCATCTATAAAAGAAATAATAAAAAAAAATTAGCAAAAGCTTTAAAAGAAATCATGATTTAATGTTCAAAAGAGAGGTAGAGTCATATAGGAGCGAAAGAACTTTTGTGTCAACACTCATGAGGTAGTAAGTCCCATGTCTGTTGAACTATGCCATATAAGCGGTTTAATCATTCTTGACCTCTCTTTTCAAACAAAAGCACGTCCGGCAAATAATAAAAAAAAAAAGGCATGCTTGATTTTCTTTTGCGGTCGTTGCTTGTGTAATAGAAAGTTATATATTTACCTTTTGTGTATAATAAGAGATAAAGAATTGAAAGATGGGTAACATCACTTTGCTTTTTATATGTTTATAAATTTTTTTATTGCGACTGCTTTTTGCAAGATTTAATTTGCGGCTTAGCTAAGCATAAATTGTTTCATTTACAGCTTAAGGCTTAGCAGAAATCAAAGGCTGTCTAACAAGAATCTGTTGTCTAGGAAAAAAAAAAAGAAGCATACATGGCTGTGAGATCCATGTTCTATCGTTAACTGTTTGAGGTCAAGACTTATATAATCTTCCATCCTCTTTTGATACTCTTGGCCTGTTTCATTACAAAAAGAAAATGAAGTAATTCACCTTTTCGGTACCCGATAATACTATTTTTTTTTGTGTGAGAGAGATTTCTTTATGAATGAAGTCTGCAGTTTATGTTGTAGCTTGGAGTTTAGACAATTCAATCAACAAAAAATGGGAGGGCAGTTAAAGTTAGATAATGAGACCAATACCAGAATGACAATAAAAAGAATAAATGAAGCAATTGAGTGCAATGAAAGAGAGCTAAAGCAACATACAAAGTTATTTGCTGTAAAATCTTCAAATCAACTTTCAAGACACCCTATTGTAGATGGCGCATTGTCTCTTCTTTTTCCTCTATCTGGGCTTTACACCTCATTTAAATTTTATTCTCTTTAAAGACCATTGTCATGGAATCGTCCAAAATCGATTTAGTACTCCAAATATTCCAACTATCAGATTTCTCTGCAACGAATCGTAGATTCTTTTTTTTTATTTTTCCACTTTTGTAAAGCATTCCTACTCTTCATGGAACTTTTTTTTTCAACTTTTCTTTTTGCTTCAACACTGAAGCTTTTTCTTTAACTACTAAAGATGTGGCTTGCAGGAATATATTATTCAACAAACAGCGCATTGCATTTGTGCTTTCAGAGCCCTTTGTTGAGCTGTTGATATTAATAAAACTGTAACAATATGCTTTTTCTGTAAATATTTTGTTGTTTCTATAGAACAATCCTTTAACTTATCCTGTAAATCACGATCTATAGAACCTTCCTCTCATTTACTGTATTGAAGATTGTAAACATGTAACTGTGATTTCAGATAGAGGGCCTTGAAATCAATTGCTCTATTTTGCTAAAATCTCTCTCCGTTGCATCATTATATATTCTCTCTATATCCTCTTTCTCCTCATTCAATGGATGGACTTTATAATGAATTGCTCGTCTACCTTGATAATCGAATTACATTTCAATGTTTATTTTGAAAAAAATGTCAAGTAAACAACAATCTTGTTTTTTACAGTTTATAGGAAGAAATATTTTCATAAATTCAAAAAGCAACTAACAACTACAGTACAGTTCATAGTTATTGAGCGAATCGCTAAAGACTCTGTCGTCATTCAACCTTAACACTTGGTAACTTGCTCAAACAAACAAAAACAAAAAAAAATCTTGCTAAAGGTGACAAGAAATTTGTAAAGTATAAACTTTAATTCTTTTTGTTAGTGAATTCGTACAATTCAAAATCCACGCCTATCTATTTGTTTTGTTTATCTCTGGAAACAGTAAGAACAAGCAAACAAACCAATTTGTTTGTTCAGCGCATTTACTGAATTCAACAGTTTGCTTACCAACGAGACATGGATGGAAGCATATGATCATAAAGAGTCAAAGAAACATGTCGCAATTGTAGCCCGTATCTATCATAGAACAAGGTAATATGTTTTAGTGGCCAGGTTGGTAGTCAAACGCTTAGAGGGGATTTCTTGGTTTTGAATACAATAATTGCTGCAATTCACCATAGACTACACGTAGAAGCAGTATAATCTTCAAGCTTTATAGAATTAGGTGTATGTTCATAATGTATTGTTCATGGCTCATCACAAAGACAATGACCTCAAGCAAAGAATTGCTTGTCACTTGATTGAGTAAAGCGCACATTTAGATGTAGTCATTTGTCGAATCAAGTCGTACAAATAAAGCTTAGTTTATCTCCTCAAAAAGATTTCATGCAAAAAAAAATATGTCAAATTTCGAGTTTACTTTGTTGCCCGACCCATATTACATCGCAACTTTATTTCATTTTTTTTTTAATGGAAGATCTAGATATGTGTATGAAGAAAAAATTGCGCTGTGATTTGCATATGGCCTGAACAAATTGAGGGATAAGGTCATATAGATAACTGTATATACAAGTGATAAATAGGAATAGATAAAATCTGATGTACAAAAAGGAAACAACTAGAAAATCCACTTTTTAGTCTTGCTGGCCTTTTTATCTATCTCTTGTTGCTGCTTTTGAAACTCTTCAGTCACAGAGAAATAATCAGACGAGCACGGAGTAAGTGAGATTTCCGATACGTTGTCTTTGCTGACTTCGTCTTCCAAAGTACTATCATCGCTGTCGACGTACTCAAACTCGGGAAGATTTGTCATGGTCACGGGTACTGTCGGCTTATCTTGTTTATGGTTCAAGTTTGTAGGCATCGACAGGTATTTTACAATTCCGCTTCCAAAAGTAGAAGATTTCTTCTGTGGAGGAGAGCAGTTGGTATTCTGTTTTAAAAAAAAAAAAAAAAAACGATCCCGGGGAAAAAAAAATAAATGAGTGAATGACTTAAACAAGGTGGGAACTCGCTTACAGTGACAGTTCTTGATGAGGAAACACTATAGCTGCTTTGAAGTGAATTCAAATCACTCTTCATTGGTCTAACTTTGGAGTCATTGAATAGCATTCTGCTTTTGTTTGGCTCTAAAAAAAAAAGTAGATGTTAGACGCAATGGAATTTTACTTCCTCCTATAATAAACCGTTTATAGTTTACTTTTTTCCTTGGGTGATGATTCGTGCTTAAATTTCTTTAGCAATTGTTCTATGGTATTCATATTTGTGATGTGGTGCATGGTTGCTTTGTCCGGAGAAGAGCTTTCATCATCTGCTATGTTCCGTATAATAACAGTTGTATGAGAGGGCACATCAATCACTACCACTTTTTTTACTGCTCCCGAAACAGCCGGGATAATTGTTGGACTTGAGTCCAGTTTCAGCGCTGGCAAGTGCTGCTTTTTCTTTTTATGCTTTCGATTTTTCAAATCAAGTAGTCCTACCTCATCATCCGAACTTTCATAACTTTCATTCACCTTCTCTTTATGATAGAATAGAACGGGCTCTGAGATTGCAGGCTTTGCATTTGTACGATATGAAGTCTCTTCCGATGAAGCTGAGTGGGAAAGTATTTTGTTGATCCATGTCTTTGGTTTGTAAGAAGGATGCGATGCTAAGCCATTTGACTCATAGTACTCTCTTGGTTGTTGTAAAGGAACGACGTCGGCATGTGGAGGAGGCGAGGTTGGCCAGATTGGGTATTGGTAATGATTAATTGGATCACTTTTCCTGGGCCGATTATGGTATTGAGGAGCGGGAGCTGGAGGAGCTGGAGGAGGAGGAGGAGGAGGGACAGGCTGTCGGCTAGTTCTCTGCTGATAATGATTATTGTTGGTGTTACTGAGCGGAAAGAAATTGTCATAATGTTGCTGTTGCTGATGCTTCCGTTGTCTTGATACTCGCATTAAATCTTCCAAGGCCTCATCTTGGCGATTAATCGCCCTGGAGTAATTGCAAGGCTGATAATAGCTATACATGTACTTTCAAACAAGATAAATCTTAATTAACAGAAAAACTGGAAATTGAAAGAAAAGTAAAATTTATTTTTACTCGAGCATCATGTTAACGTTATTACTAACACAACTAAACCAAAATAATTACTCTAATTACAAGTAGGTTAAATTTCCTATAAAACTTATATATTATTACGGTTTAGATAACCAGCGAGTGGACTCTTTGCTCTTCTGGGCCGGTCACGACTTCCAATCAGAGAAGACTTGACTCCGTTTTGTTGCTTTTCACTTTCACTAAATTGTGAATTTCGTCTGCTGTTGGTTTGGCTGCTTAGTATGTCATGAAAGTTTAAATCACAATCTGTTTCATCTTGGCTATCATTTGAAGACCTCATCATGGATGTATCATTGCCGTTCATGCTCTGTCGTGTAAATCGATTGTTATATGCTCCAGGTGCTGTTTGTGTGGTGGTATAATTCTTTTTTTTTTAATCATTCGTCAAATAACAAATCAGCAACAACAACTAATAATTTGTTTTTTTTATCCTATGTTAGCTTACCTGGTGCACTTTTTTACTTGTTGACTCAGAGAATTTGTCTGTCGTGTTTGCTAATTTCTTCAGTACGACTATTTGCTCCATTAAAGATCCAAACTCTTTCGATAGATTCTCAACGCCTTCTTGACGCATTCTTTGAATATTAGAGTTTGTTAGCTCGTATTCTGATTTTAGTGAGTTCAGTTCTGCTTGACGTCGGTCTATTTGTTTCTCAAGATCATTACACAATTGACGGAGCTCTTTGACAGTTTTTTCGAGCTCGTTTCTGTCTGATTCCAGTTTATTGATGTCCTCTTTGAGTAGCTCACTGACGCCGGAGAGTTTTCCGTGAAGTGGAGAGGCTTCTTGTGGGCTGCCATCGCTACCGGATGAAGAAGAATGGCCCAAAGCTTGCAATACGAGTCTCTCAAGCATTTCATACATGACGCCAGTAAACTCGTGTAAATCCGAATGCATTCTTTCCATCGACTTCTCAAAGTAGCTACGTGCGTTTTCTTCGTATCGTTCCATCTTCTTTTCTATCAAATGCTTTTCTAGCTTGTTTTGCTCTTGAAGGTTGATGATTTCTTCCAGTTGTGTCTTTGAAGCCCCCTTGACAGCTCGGCGAATAGTTTCTTCCATACCGTTTGGATTATCATTGTATCGATTCAAGATACGGACAGAGCGTTCCATGAATTTCTCAGTATTTTTGACAAATTGATAGAGCTGTGATAGCTTATCATCATCTGACAAGTCTGAAGGCTTTATGTTATGGAAAGACATTGAATTGTCCTCTTTGTTGGCATCGGAATAAAGGTTTGGTGAGTCGTGGAGCAAAGTCAGCCTTTCTTCGGTTGAGTTTAGACGTTCAACAACATCTTCCAGTTGCTGAGATAAAGCCGATAAATCTGGAATTGAACTCTCTTGAATATCATTAGAGATAAGTTGAAGATAGTTTCCAATTACTTTGAGATTTTTGCCTTGTTCCTCTTGACCTTGCTTTTGACTTGCTAATATCTCTTCCATAGCTGTGCTCAAGGCTTTGTCTATCTTATCATGTAGTCTGCCAAAGTCTGCTGGAGTTTTGGGTAGTGAACGGTTTTGTCTGATGCTGCTTTCGATTTTTTCTAGAGTAGACGTCTGGATTTCTTTTGATTCTTTGATCCATTCTGATAGCTGTTGCTGTTGCGAGGAGACAGCATCAAGAAGCTCGCACTCTCGGTCCTTTAAGGAAGTAGTGTCAGATACAGGTGTGGTTGGTAAGCTTTGACTAGAGGCATTAGCAGGTAAGTTGTTATGGTCTGCCATTGAAGATGAAAGACGGGATTGACCGATTTGGACATTTTCGATCATTTGTATCAAAATGTCAAACTTTTCTGTCAAAGACAATGGCTTCTTGGCTTCTTCATCCGTTTCTTCTGATGCCTCATTACTTGAAACGCCAGTGATCTCTTCGCGTAAATCAATAAAGTCGTTGCGCAAAAGCTCAATCATGTGCTTTTGATTAGATTTCTCTATTTGGGCATCTTCTTTTTCAACTTCCAAGAACTTGACAATATCTTTTTGTAGTCCATCCCAGTTATCTCTAGCCTCGTCAAGATTTGTACAGACTTTGTCTATAGTCTCCTTGATCTCTTGTAAAGAACCTTCAGGTACAGTAGACTTGATTTGGTCTCTTAGAACTTGCAAACTGAATTTGACATCTGCCATTGACTCTCTAATATTACCATTGCTATCTTCGATTGAGCCGTTACCTCTGCTCTTATATTTCTCGTTTCTGAGATTTTTGTATTCAATCTCGTTCTCTAGCTCATTTACGCGTATGCGCCATTTGTGGACCTCATCCTCCAGTAGATCAATTTTCGCTTGGTGTTTGAGATCCATGTCAGCCGCCGAGAACTTGTTTCTTTTTTCAATTTCATTGAGCTTATTTCTCCATTGCATTGCTTCTCTTTCGAGAATCTGACACTTCATCTCAAGCGCTTGCCTTTGTCTATCCATATCCTCTTGTTTGTCATGTAGTTCTTGCTGAAGTTGTCGTTCTTTTTTTGCGAATGCCTCTTTAAGCTCATTTCCTCTGTTATGTAGCTCTTGCTGATAAAATCTTTCCTTTTTTGATGTTTCGTCCGTCAGCGTTTGGAGCTCTTGTTTTAATTGTGTATTCTCGGCATCTAAATCTTCAGCTACCCCTTGCAAATCACGGTTCATTTGCTCTGAAGACTGTATACGGGAGGTCAGCTCATTTTGAGTAGCAATCGATACTTTTCCCATAATGGAGGTCAAAGAGTCGATCCAATCCTTTCGAGACAACATATCATCAGTAGCAAAATTAACATCATCTCTTTTGACCAGCATTCGAAACTCCCATTTAATTCCTTGTTTATATTCTTGTGCGCGAGGAGATATTTCAAGCACTTCACTCATGTCGTATGTATGAACATGGTTTGCGCACTATTTAAAGATGTTGGTACACGAATGAATTAGAGTTAAGACATGACATCTACCTTTGTATCTTTGTACAAATACAGACTACCAGGTCGTACTGCATTTCCGTGTTTGGCAACTGCATAAACAGCTTTCCATTGCTATATAGAGAAATTAATATCTTCAAAAGGAAATTCGTAAATACAATGACACATACCATCAAGCCATTCTTTCTATAAAGCCAGCCTTCCTTGACAACCTAATGATGTTTTGCAAATAATCAGAATTTTTTCTAGACAATAAATTTGGAGTATAAGTTACTTTGGACTCTTGAGAGCTAGTATGGGAGGGATGATAGGATGAAGGCTGCATAGACATAACTGATCCACCAGAACCTTTTTTTTTAAAGAAAAATGAGTGACATAAAACAATAGACAACAACCTTCTTTTTGCTTACCACGATTAAAGTTTGGTGACCTAGCTCTTAAGTCTTGAGTAACAATGATATGCTCTTCTTCAATGTCATCTCCTTCGTCTTCAATTTCAAGATTGTCATCAAATATGACATCGTCATTATCATTGTTTGCTGATACAGCAGAATTGTATTGGTGTTGTTGACCCTGAGAATAATGCTTGTTGCTATTGGCTGTTCTAGAAGGAGCAGGAGAGACTGATCTGTAATTCTGTGCACTGCTGCTACTTGAAATACGAGAGACTGACATGGATGGATTTTCGGCCTGTTGCTGCATGAGCCATTTGTGGTGCTGCTGAAGCGCAGCAACAGACTGACTGGCACCAGAAGAAAGTGGTCTTCTTCCATAAGAAGGTCTGTCACCATCAGGTTTTGGGCTAACATTACGTTTGATCATGTTTGCAAGTTCTGGATTGCTTGTACTGGAAGAGGGCGATATAGGTCTACTCTTCCAATCTCCTGAACTTGGCCTCAAAGCGAGATTGGAACGAGGCCTATTAAGTTCTTTAGAAGAGGTTGAAGTATACATATATTTTGTGAGTAATAGAAAAAAAAGGGGGTAGAAACAAACTGATCTATGCAACAGATTTATTCAAACTGAATTTCCATATTTAGAAGATTGGTAACAACAACAGATTTCTTTTTATGCAATTTTTTTGTTTTCGTTTTAAGAAAAACAGAAAAACTCTTGTATCTATTTTATTCAAGCTTATAGGATGGTTTAGCAAAACTGTACTGAGTACATGAATCACTATATACTCCTCCTTCTTATAGCACAAACACATTATTTATCGCATATTTCTTTAACAAATGATTTGAGATAACATTTGAATTTCACCCTCTCTCTTTTTTTTTCTGTGTATTTATTTGCTGTTTGCCCAATATGAACCGTTGGATACAAAACTTTTTTCGGTTTGGACACTACCCAACGAAGCATGTTCCTTCAGGCTATGACAAGTTCACTAGACAACAGCTTGTAGCCAAGATCTCGGAGCTTGAGAGCCAACTTGGCAAAAGATCTTTAGATGTGCGTAAAGGATCCGAGTCAAAGCGATCTTTTGATATTTCGCAATATCCACAACGCAGGATTGCACTCAAAGTGGCTTATATTGGGTGGAGATACTCTGGATTTGCAACACAAAGCGATGAGGATAATACACCAACTGTTGAAGATCAGCTTTTCAAGGCTCTTGAATCATGTCGGCTCATTGCTGATCGGAACCAATGTCAGTTTACGCGATGTGGCAGGACAGACAAAGGTGTTAGTGGATTAGGACAAGTTATAGCTCTGAATGTCCGCAGCTCTAACAAGAAGAGCACAACATATATAGAAGAACCTATGAGCTATATCGAGAAGCTGAATCGACTTTTACCTGATGACATTCGTATCTTAGCATGGGCTTCAGTGGACCCTTCTTTCAACGCTCGCTTTGATTGTAGATCTCGTACATACAAGTACTTCTTCCAAAAAGATGACCTTGATTTGGCTGCAATGCGTCTGGCAGCTAGTTACATGATAGGGAAACATGATTTTAGAAACTTTTGTCGTTTAGATCCTTCCAAGAACATCTCGAGTTACGAGCGCAATATACTTTCGCTAGATATCAACTGTATTAAGGATGATCTTTATGAAGTTCAGATTAAGGGTACTGCTTTCTTGTGGCATCAGGTTAGATGCATCATGGCTATCTTATTTTTGACTGGTCAAAAATTGGAGTCACCTGAAATCGTAAAAGACTTGTTGAATATTCAAAAAGTTCCAGCCAAGCCCAACTATACCATGGCAAGTGACTTGCCACTCTTGCTCTATGATTGTGAATTTGGCGAAATGGATTGGAAATACTCCAACGAAACCACTGATCAAAAAGCGTTAATACCTACACCTATTAGAACCTATAGACATTTTTATGAACATTATTCAAACAATTTAATCAAAGCGCAACTGTACAAAACATGTTTTAAAGAGATAGAAAAGCATTTAACTAGTCCAATTGAATTCCAAAGTTTTGCTGCCAAAGAGAGCCAACAAGCTACTATTCCTCTAGGAGGTGGCAAAATACTTCGAACTTTACATTATAAGAAGCTGCTTGACCGTCCTCGTGCAGACTCAGACGAAGTAAAGAAGGAGAAATACCGTCTCAGAAACCAAAGAAAACAGCAAACTCAAGATGTTTAAACGGATACTTTGAAAATAAAGTAAAGCAAAACTAAAGAGAGATATAAATCGTTATATAGCTAGTGTATGTTTGCAGTTCGTCGGCTACTTTGAACTTGGTGTATTTATATAACGCAGATAGGAGTTAGAGAAGTTATGACTAAAAAAAAAAATACAAAGAACATCATACATTTGATAGCACTCGATGCCCCCTCCTCAACTCTACTCATAAATTAAGGGCTATTTTCGATACAGTTGTCTTGAGGTAGTTATCAAAGAAGATAATTCGGCCCCTGGTTCAATTGCAAGCTCGCAATTGATTTTAGACTACTTTTACTAATTGCTACAACAATTTTTCTTGCAAATAGCCTGTACGTTCATGAACACCAAGAGCTAGTTTTTGTAGATCATGTTAGCTTTTGTTAATAGAGAGACAGATTGAGGTTATGACAACTCGAGGTGGATCTTTGATTCGGTTCTTAGTTGGGCGATTTAAACCATCAGGTAATAG
Organism: Blakeslea trispora; assembly: GCA_025331445.1. NCBI lineage: Eukaryota > Fungi > Mucoromycota > Mucoromycetes > Mucorales > Choanephoraceae > Blakeslea > Blakeslea trispora. Next base: position 57,266 of record JAIWNE010000139.1, on the reverse strand, counting down.
ATATCCCGCTAAAAATCATAGGAGCTATAATTCCTGAGATATAGTCATCATAATCATATCTTACTAATACATTTCAGTGATACAAAAGACATAAAGAACGCTTACAGAAGGGCGATATGCAAACCTTTTGACTTGTTATACATTTTGTACAATATTCTTGCACAGTTTGGGTTTATTTCTTTTTTTCAGACAAGTTTTAGCATTGATTCTTTTGATTTCTCATTACATATCGAATTCCCTTCGAGCCTCTTCCATGCTCGTCTTCAATTATTGGAATTGCTTTTGAAAAGATTGATGCATGTTTCAAATTTTTTAGAATGAGAAGACTAAATTTAGTAACTTTGAACAATGGCCATATTACGAATCCGCAATTTTATAGGCTACAAAAAGATTTGGTCAGTGTTCAATGGCCTATATTAGTCATCTGTGATTTTATTGGCCAAGGATGAATACCTGTAAGGTACATAAATAAACTTTTTTCACATCAAGAAATTGGTTTTCTTCTTGCTTAATTACTATTCTTACATTAATGAACACCCTCCGCTCTGCCCTCACAAAAACACGCATCAATGCACGCAACACTGCTGTTGTTTCGAGCTCTTTTGCTACTGCCTATCGATTTCGTCCTATGACCTCAATTCAAACTCGTGGATATGCTTCAATCGATTCACCTAAGAAGGGTGGATCTGGCGGCCTTGTCTTCTTGAGTAAGTTAGCTTCAAAATCAATTGAAACAAACATGTCAACTAACTGCTTGTGTGTGTAGCTTTGGCTGCTTTAGGTGGTGCTGCTGGTTACTACTACAATTCTGCTCAATCTGTTACTACCCAAACAATTGCCCACAAGAAAGAGAACAAAGACATTGATTATCAAAAGGTGTACAACGATATCGCAGAAATGCTCGATGAAGACTCTGAGTAAGTTTTTTGCAGCATGCACAAAATCATCTTTTTCTAACTTTTAAAATTCAAGATACGATGATGGATCTTATGGCCCTGTTCTTGTCCGTCTCGCTTGGCATGCTTCTGGCACATACGACAAGGAAACAAAAACTGGTGGCAGTAATGGTGCTACAATGCGTATGTTTCGTCTTTTCTCAAGCATCATATGACTTGTATTGATTAAAATTGTACCACACTTTAGGTTTCAAGCCAGAATCTTTGCATGCTGCTAATAATGGTTTGGCCATTGCTAGAGATCTTTTAGAGAAAATTCATGCAAAATACCCCGAGATTAGTTACGGTGATCTTTGGACGTTGGCTGGTGTATGTGCTATTCAAGAGCTGGTATGTAATATAGTTTGTGGCTTGTTTTGTTTGGCTTTCTCATGAGTTACATTAGGGTGGTCCTATTATTCCTTGGAGACCAGGTCGTCAAGATGCTATTGAGGATGCAAAGGTTTGCACTCCTGATGGACGTCTTCCTGATGCCTCAAAGAAACAAGATCATATTCGCGACATTTTCTACAGAATGGTGAGTATTACATGACAAGTTATCTGATTTGGGCTCTAACATATGAGCTATTAGGGCTTTGATGATCAAGAGATTGTTGCTCTAACTGGTGGTCATGCTCTCGGTCGCTGCCATTCCGATCGAAGTGGATTTGAGGGCCCTTGGCAAGAAGCCCCCACTGTCTTCTCTAATGAATATTACAAGGCAATCTCTACACGCACTTGGGTAAAGAAGGAATTGGCTAATGGCGGCTGGCAATGGGTTGATAAGAGTAATCCCGATGTAATGATGTTGCCTGCCGAAATTCATATGTATAATGATAAGGAGTTCAAGAAATACTTTGATCTTTATGCCAAAGATCAAGACAGATTTTACAAGGATTTCGCTGCTGCTTTTAAGAAACTTATTGAATTAGGTGTTCCTTTCAAGGGTGATGAAAAAGTCTATGAATTTAAACCTACAACTCAATAGATACAATAATCGTATCAATTAATATTTATTGTTATTTCCTCTTTGGTTAGACTCGACAAATACAAGAAAAAAGCTCCTTTCCTTTTTTCTGATTGCAAATAAAGATCAATGTCTCGACTTAAAACACTCTTTTAATCATTTCCTCTGTAATCTGAGACAAGCTCTTTTGATTTTCCTTTACAACATTCTCTTTTTGCTGATTTCCGCTAGAACTTATATTCATCATCATTGTGTTTCCATTGTTACTTGATAAAGTATTGTTGTAAATGTTAGGCACAACTCCTTCAGTTTGTATCATGTTAAGTCGCATCATAGCCTCGTATGCGCTCCATCTCTCTTGTGTAAAACGCCAAAAGCAAAAGGCAAAGTGAACCTATATGACAAAAGTTAGCCTGAAAGAGGGTGAGGTTTGCTTAGAACAAGATAAATACATAGAGCGTAAACAGAATGACATATAGGATGCAGGCAAACTTGATTTCATCTTCCCATAGTTTTTCACAATTGTAGACGTTGTGAGCAGGCCGTCCTGAATCAAACATGATTTGTGTGCTTGAATTGAACATGTTTCTATATGGCTCCTCAGTTATCAGATAGTTTGACACACTCTGACGAGATTGTTGAATACACCAATCTTTGAACTGTTGCTTTTGTACGCCAAACAAAACGATATTGACGAATAAATCTACCAAGAAAATGACAACCATAACCCATGTTAAGCGATGGGATCGCCTTAGTTGCCATGGGCTTCTCTTAATTGAAGTTGTCAATACGTGTCAGTTTATAGATGTTGCTTCATACCAAAGAAAATGAATAAAGTGATATCAAAGCTGATATGAAAAACAAAAGGCAGATAACTCCTTGTACGATTAATGCTGCCCTGTTCAAATAAGAAAAGATCGCTACGATTTGCGGTTAAATTTTGTTGACCGCGAACTTGATAAAACTAACAACTTACGACTTCTTCCTTGAAATGCCAGAACACACCCGTACATATTGATTACCTACAATATACTTAGTAACTTTACAAATTTTTGTCAGAATGAAAATTACAAGCCAGATAAAACAAACAAAGGGACCACCATAAGACATCTCTAGAAACCCACATATTTGGAAGCGACGGCGAACCGGCAAAAGGGATTGATTTGGGTATAATTCTTGCATGATGGTATCAAAGTAAAAATAAAAAAGAGAAAGGCAATGAAATGGATGAAACTGCTTTTCTTAAACCAGTAAATTTCCTGATTAGGGTGGTAAAAAACAAATATACCAAAAGATGTATTTTTGTCAAAGGAATAAGCTTATTTATTATGTCTGTACAATTATTACATGATTATATATATATACAAATTGCATCATCATCAATGCTTAGGCACTGAATCTTTGTTCTCTTCCACAGGTAATTCAACTGCACTCGATGAAGCAAGATTGCTGTCATTAGTGGGATTTTTATCTGTCTCTGAAGAAGTCTCATCACTATGAGTGGGTTTTGTTAATTCTTTTTCTGTGTCCAAGTGAGGGACGTCTGAAGAAGTAGCATGTAGGGTGGTTGGTGATGTATGATGGCTAATGTTGATGGTGTTGGTGGCGGTGGCAGCAGGAACATCGTTAGTTGATGGCAATTGTTCGTTCGGTCGAACTGTCTGGTTAGACGGATATGAAGGGCTCTCCATGTCAACCGCAACTGCATGGCTTTGATCGTCCGATTGCTGTTGCTGCTGCTGTTGTTGTTCTCTTTCTCTACGAAGCTCAGCAGGTAAGCAGTCCCATTTACAGATAGGACATGTAGTTGATTTTTGTGTAAGCCAAGGATCAATACACAGCACACAAAATCCATGGCCACAAGGCAAAATCCGGACATCGTTTTTTCCTGGAACAAAATCTTCCAAACAAATAGCGCAATTGACATTTTTTATCAAGCCAGCAGAATAAACGTTGATAGGCAGGCTATTCACAATATCCACAGGAAGAGGGTCAAGCTGGTTGTTTCTGGCTTGCATAGGGAAGCCATTTGTGCCTCCATAGCCATTTGGAAATTCGCTTCGCATACGCCTGATCTTCCACCAACGAATTATAACAACACCTATTGAAAGATTGATGTCTTAGTACATATAGCTTATATCAGACCAACCAAACATTACCAATTAAAAAGATGGCTGCCAACGCAATAATGTACGATAGATATCCTCGGCCTGTAGAGAAAAAGCCATCATCACCTGAGAGGCCCCAACTCACTTCTTCCAAATAAGGGGTCAGCAGCCAGAATCTTCTCATGTCAGGATAACTTGCATTGTACATTTGGTTAATCCTATCAACAAACTGATTTCCGTAAACTGACGGAATAAAATAAACTGCTGTAGCGGAAGGACTAGATAAATCCAAATCGTTGTCGGTCATATTGAGTACAGAGCGGTCTGCTGGTAAAGGGTTGGGATATACAGGCGGACCAATGGTTCCTGAGCCTGTAACAGGAGTCCTGTCGACAGTGATACTGTTGCCGTGGGTCTCATTGTCATAAATGAAGACAGCCGATACACTGATGCTATTAGATGATGCCAGTTGATTTACTATTCTTATCTTCTCACTCCAAGAACAACTTCCTCGTTTCACAAGAGCAATTTTTTCTCTACTCTTCAATACTTGTGCTTGTAGGCTATTGAAATTCATTTGCTTAATGGTTTCGATTGTTGTGTTTGAAGAAGAACAGCTCTCGCCGAAATTAAAAACAACTCTCTATTTTACAGCTTTAGTATTTGTATGCAATAAAGCTTCTAGATGCATAAATATGTTACATTAGGAGGACTTCGAGGATTTGAGTCTAGATAAATTCCTTGGAAGTCCTGTGAGGTTGTCATGTACGATGTTGATTGTACCAAAGTAGGTACACTGTTAGGATTTGAAATGTTGACCATGAAGCTTTGTTCCCAAAATACTGGGTTTCTTATGTCTGCAGCCTCTGTCACAACAGTGGCTAAACAGAACAGCCAAACACATATTAAGACAGGTCTGGACATTCTTAAAGTACAAAGCAAAGCAAAGCAAAACTATAAAAAAAAAAGCTTTGTAGAATCTTTCGGCGACTTGTAAGTAGTGGTGTCTCAAAAAGATGACGAAAAAAAATTGACAAATATGGCTCATTGTGTAACTTGGCAGTGTGTGTCACATTCTTGATTGTACAAGTACAATTCTGATGACCTGTACGATCAAATATATATATATTTATAATGGCTTTTGAATATGCAGCTTAAAAGCTCAATTACCCTAACCAGGTCGAGAGGGTTAAGAACTGATGACCTGCACACTATTTCAAGGAATTGCTCTACTAAGCAAAATTGAAACATCGTTTATAAAAATACAATGTTGAAATTGAAAGAAATGGTTCATTCACTTTTTAAATTTTTAAGTTTGTATCAGTAATGGATCATACTTTCTCTTGAGACGAGCAACTGTACACTTTTAGGCTAAAAGTTAATGAGGATAAATGTTTGACCGAAGATATCGCTTACTTCGACTCAAAATCACCTGAAAAGTCCATAAAGCTTAGCCTTCAGCAAGCACTCACCAACTTGCATTTGAAGGCAAAGACGAGAGCAAAGGGACCTACAGCTCTCATAAGTCTGATGTAAAGAACCAGTGATGCTTTCTGCTCTCATAAAAAAAAACATGAGCGCTCATGCTTCAACTAGAGAACCTTTGGTTCGTCAGAGTATGGCATAAAGTTGGATGATGAGGAAATAGAAGTTAAAAATTTTGACAGGCCTCTTGTGCTAAGAGGAGGCCATACGGGTTTCAGCATAGATTTTCTTTGATTAGAATCCTTTCCCAGTTTTAGATGGCATAATGGAAAACCTAACAGCCTTATTTTGCCAGCCTTCAAATTAAAAAGCCATTTCTTTCCATTACTTTTCTACTATAAAAAAAGTGACAGCATTAAAAAAAGGTCTCATGCTCATGTAATTGAAAGAAAAATATCCTTGAGAAAATGGAGGGGCGATTAAATTGAGTGAAGAATCAGTTGCAGACTGGCATGGATTGTATTGCCAATTGACAAAGTCATTTTTTGATAACACTCCAATCTGTGAGCATAAGGATATTCAAAAGTAAATTGAGCGTTGCGAATATTGCTTTGTGTACCTTTTCCCCCTATTCTCCAGAATCTAATCCTATTTAGAAATTATGGTCAGTGCTTTAGAGCAAGCTTAAGACAGAAAAGCTACTGAAAAAAGAGATAATAACTATGAAGATTCGAAATGCTTGCAACAGTATTTCGATTAACGACAGCCGAAGATTCTACCTCTATTCTTTGTCAAAGTTTGAAGACTGCTAAAACAAAAAGTCTGTTTAATTTTTTAATTGTTCATTTTACTTACAAAAATCGAAGCCCTTTAATATATGTTGGATCCTCCAATCACGTAATATGACGTTAATATAGTGAGTTGCTCCATTTTCTTAGAAGATAGATCAAACATTGATCTGGGTCTACAATTTCATGCAACAAGGCTGAAACAATTCTGATAGAATTTCAACGTGTTTGGCTTGATCTATAATACCATCAACAGCAACAAGAGGGTCAACCCCCCATACTATCACACCACCTTTACTTAACTTGGTAGTATACTCAGCAAGCTATTTCTTATGTTTCTATCCAGCACAAGGAATGACTCTTTTAACACGTTTTGTTTTGCACAAAAGAAAGCGTAGTTCGTTAGATGAAATCACATAAGGTCATTGTTCTTCTATCCAACTGACATGATTCTTGGCCTACTCTAAGTGATACTTCCAGTAACAGTAATTAAGGGAAAGCATAAATTCTTTGCATCACAAATCGAAGCTTGAGCTCTTAAAGTATGATATAGCAGTGTCTATACAAATATCAATGCTCGTTTGTTTCCATTTATTTTTCGGCTTTGTTAAAACACATAAAGGAGTTGCTCAATACAACCCTCTTTCATTGTTTCTTTCCAGCCACTCTGAAGAAGAGTGCAGGGTAAGAGAGCATCAGTTTTTTTCTCGTACAGTTGACAATATTCCTTAAGAAGATCAGCTTTTCCTAAAATCTCGACTCTTCCAATTAGTCACTCCTTTTTACTTCTATCTCAGAAGGGTTTTCAGATATCCCTTCATTTCGATCTATCTAATCAGACTGTATACCCAATTGAAAAATTCTTGCAAGTAAAATTATGCTCTCACTTGCAAACCACTCTTTGATCTCAAAACTTTAGAAGGTTATTATTTTATACTATAAATGATACAAAAATCAAAGGAATACAGTAACGAGCGTTGAGTATAAAGGTAAAAAGATGTACCTAGAAGCTTGAGATGTTGGACTATAGAGAGACTAGCTACGTCCACTTTATTTTTATTGAGAACCACTATACAGCAGAATCAATATGGTATTTGTTAAATAAAAAGATAGGCTCAAGGTGTTGTAGTTTTTTGACCTCAGTTTTGTAATCACACCAAGAAATGGGATGTGCCTAATATGGTTGGATGCAATTTTTTTAACGACTATCATGGTGAATAGCAACACTTGTTTTTGTATCCCCGCTTAATGTAGCACATACATCCCTATTGTTTTTGTTTCGTCAGCTTGCTTTTAAAAATTGCTATCCTGCGCTCATTTTTTCTGGCAAATGAAATAGTGTCACATCTTTTCTGTGGAAAAATAATAATAATAAAGAAATGAATAAATTCAGCAATGTGTATAAGCTAGGACCCTATCATAGCTTTCCAAGTAAGCCTGTTTGTCTTTTCTTGATGAGAAATCTCTCCAATAAGTTTCAGAATATGCTTTCTTTCATGTGTTTGAGTAGTTTTTCTGATGTCTGAAACTGACAGAATTGTCTTTGTCCTACATTCAGCTATTTAAATTATTTGTGTTGTGCTTTAGGTTTTGATTGATCAATAGCTTGGTATGCTATGTTTGCTCTTCCAATGTTGATTGCGCAAGCTTAATAGCCCTATAGGGGAGTCTCAGAAGACGCAAACTATCATGTCTGTTTATTTGTGTAAGCTGTAAAAGTCTATACTAGCTATTCAATTAATCTGATCAGTGGTTAGTGGATTGGTATTGCATACTATGATCTCATCTGGCTTTTCGAAAGAAAAAAGAAACTCAAAACCAATTAACAACATAATATGTCTCATTGTTCAGCACTTTAAATTCTACAGTAGCAGGTTGATTTCTTTCTCGTCTATGTATAGCTTGGGCTACTGCAACACTGATCCTGCTTTCTGGATGGTGTTCATTACTGTTATTCGTCTTAAATTTAATGACAAACAATAAGCAAAGATGCGTGTGTTTGTTACACATAATCCCATTGCCCCTGTTGTTCGACAAGTGCGCTTCAATTGAACAGTCTCAAAGTGTCATAAGTACAAAACACATAATAGACTATGCGGCTATAATGAAGAAACATTTAGCAATGAATATTTTCTATTCATCCGGCTTCTACTATCTAGTCCAGATAATGAGTTATTGATACGCTTTTCTAATTTTTCAAAACGGACAAAACCTGCCTGTCACGTTGCAATGAAAGTTCCAATGTTATTCTGGATAACAATACTCGATAGATTATAACACCTTCAGGATCGCTTTAAGCATAAAGCTAATAGCAAGATGTTCCTTAGAAATGTTGCCATAACGTCGGATTGAACTATGTTAGCTTCATCAATAGCCTCTGTCCCCAAAACTTTCAATCTGAATGCCTGCCGAGGGATGACAAATCTTTTTTCTTTCTATAAAGTTCATGTTATGCTTTTAAGATTGAATAAAAAAAAAAAGGGGGGAAGAATCCGATAGAGAGCGAACCAGTGTTTTGTTTACAGATATGCATTGGCTTCTGGGGATATTCTAAACAAGGTCGTTTCAAGACATCTGATTGGCCGATCGCATTAAGCACCCCAAAAATATAAAAAGATTGACACTTGCAAACTCAGTGTGTCCCGTGGCTTTTCGCGCTTTAATTTAAGTTGGATTATTCCAATAATTGTATTGGGGCAAAACAATACTTTAACAAAAGGCGCCCAAAAAACAAAAATCGGCCCACTTTACAAATCCCCATATTTCTTTGATGCAACAACATCTTTATGTATTTTGAGAGATAAGCTTTTATCAGTAGTGTCAATCTCGATTAGGCTTTCCCCTTAATACAGATTGGTCTATTTGTTAGAGGTTGGCCCCACTATTTCGAAAATAGAATAAAATATAGTATCCATTTTTGTCATTGACTTGTTATAGAATTTCCCCATTACTTCTTGTTTTCTGTAGCCAACCTTTATCTTCTTTTTGAGCAATAAGCATCATAAAGATGTTGCTTTGAATAGGTGATGATCAAAGGCAAACCGTATGACAACCCCACTTCTTGTTGTATAATGCTGCTTCCAGTTGCTAAAGAGGCGCGATTGGATGGGCTTTTAGTCCAAAAGAACTCCTCTACTTAATGCTCGGACAGTAGACGTTACTCCACTAAGCAGCCATGTGTGTAACCTTCCATGCTTGAGATATTTATGGTTCTGTTCAAGTTCTTCTTTAAAATGAAGTTCATCACATAATTTCATGGTGTTTGTCTAGCTTAATGATGTGACATGAAAAAGCTACAAAAGTTGTCCGAAACAGCAAGTACTGTTGGTTGTTAGAGCACTTAAGGTTGACAATAGGTCAAAGCTCTTGAACAGCCACTTTACGTGTATAACAATGGTGTTGACAACCTAATTAATATGGCGACGACTAAGTTTGGTTTTTGGGGTGGGAGCTTAATTGGAGATTTATAATACAAATATACAGGCTATACAATGTTAATCCCGAATCACTCCGCATCAAATTTTGCCCCTACCAATTATCCAAATCAGGCATTCGAAGTTTGATGGGGGTTAGTTTTACATGACATTTTAGTAGCAAAACTTTTTCATTTCCTTTTTTTTTCTTCTTCTTTAAACTTCTTTTCTTTTTGAAAATTCAACACATTTTACTACATCAGCTTTTTTAATTTTGTTTGGGGAAACATCATTAAAAAGTAGATAATTTTCATTTGAAAAGAATTTTAAAAAGAGCTTTTTTTGTATTGTACAACAAATTAATACATAATACAACATCATACAACTGTTGCATACAAAAAAGATCTTTAATTTTTAATTTAATAGAAAAAGGTAGGCAGAAAAACCGAGAAAGGCCAACTGAAATTGAGCATTATTCTGTAGATTTTTCTTAATCAATTCAGCAAACAATTATTTTTATACATACGCATACAATACATACATAATGGATAAGCAACAAGTTCTTCGTCCTTTGTCTATCAAACAAAACACTACTGAAGTTTCAGTTCTTGTGCCAACAAACATTTGGGTTCCTGCTGAACAACTCAGAGAAGAGTTCCCTATCCAATCTAGCGAAGATGCTTCAGAAGAAATTGCTGATATTGAACTTGCTGCCAAGTTCTTGCACTTCGCTACTGACCGTGCTGCCAAAGAATCACAATTTTTGCCTGTTGCAAGAACTCTCTTTATTGACTTTAATGCTCAATATCTCAAGGAAAACAATGTTCATGCTATCACTCGTTCTCTCAGCTCTGAATCCAAGAAAATCGTGCTTCAAGCTTACTACTCTGCTCTTGTTGTGCTTAAGCAACACGATGTTTTGTCTCAAGAAGAAGCCTCTTCTGCCAAATCTGCTCTCTTTGAAGCCGCTGCTCGTGGTGACGCCAAGCTCTTTGCCATTTTCGGTGGTCAAGGTAATATCGAGGAATACTTTGATGAGTTTGCAGATATTTGGGAAACCTATCAAGGTTTGGTAAAGCCTTTCGTTGAGCGCATGGCTGTCGTCTTGGGCGAATATGCCTGTAGTCCTGAAGCTAGTGTTCTCCACTCTAAGGGTTTGGATATCTTGCGTTGGTTGGAAAACCCTGAATTGAGACCTGATCTTCAATATCTCGTCTCTGCTCCTGTCAGTTTCCCTTTGATTGGTCTTACTCAAATTCTTCAATACTATGTAATGATTCGTGTTCTCGGTCGTACTCCTGCTGAAATCCGCGATTTGTTTGAAGGTATGAAAATAGAGTGTATTGATGAGTGAGTAGTTTCCTCATTTTTGTTTTGGGATATAGGTACCACTGGTCACAGTCAAGGTGTTATCAGCTCAGTTGTCATTTCTGCCTCATCAACTGAAGAAGAGTTTATCAGCAACACAGAGAAAGCATTGGGTCTCCTTTTCTGGATCGGTACCCGTGCTCAACAAGTGTTCCCTACCACCACTTTGAACCCTGCTGTTCTCGAAGACTCCATCAGCAACAACGAAGGTAACCCTACTCCTATGTTGGCCATCACTGGTCTCAGAGAAAGTCAAATCTTGAAGCATCTTGAGGCTACAAACTCTCATCTTGCTCCTGAACGTAAGATTGAAATCACCTTGCACAATGGTCCTAGATCATTTGTTTGCACTGGTCCTCCTCAATCTCTCTATGGTTTGAACCTTAGCTTGCGTAAGCTTAAGGCTCCCACTGGTCTTGATCAATCTCGTATTCCTTTCTCTCAACGTAAAATCAAGTTTTCTTCAAGATTCTTGCCCATCACTGCTCCTTTCCACAGTTTCTATTTGAAGGGCGCTACTTCTATCATCTTGGAAGATGCTTCTAAGCACAGTCTTCACTTCAGCACCAAGGATCTTAAGATTCCTGTCTATGCTACTGATTCAGGTAAGCGGAAATAATAATTTTCTAGTGGGGTATTGGGGTAGTGCTTTTAAAAAACTGAGTCCTAACGTGACCGTATTTCTAATGGTAGGCAACGATCTTCGTGAATCTGAAAACCTTACAAAGTCATTATTGGAGCTGATTTGTGAATGTCATGTTCATTGGGAAAAGGCCATCGTTGGCAAAGATTTGACCCATATTATTGATTTCGGTCCTGGTGGTACCTCTGGTATTGGTGGTTTGACCTACCGTAACAAGGAAGGTACTGGTGTTCAAATTGTTTTGGCTGGTGCTCTTGAAGGTAGCAACCGTGATCTTTCTTACAAGGCTGATCTTTTTGATGCCGATATTCGTGCTGTTACCTACTCTCAAGATTGGGCTAAGGTTTTCCAACCCAAGTTGGTTCAAACCACTAGGTAAGTTAAAATATTTAATTATCTACAAAAAAAAAGATATTTTTTTAAAAGCCAGAAATTAATATGAAAACAATAGCAATGGCCGTGTTCATGTTGATACCAAGATGTCCCGTTTGTTGGGTAAGCCCCCACTCATGGTTGCTGGTATGACACCTGCCACTGTCAATGAAAACTTCGTTGCTGCTGTCATGAATGCAGGTTATCATATTGAACTTGCTGGTGGTGGTCATTTCAACGAACGTCTTCTTCGTGAAAAGGTTGATAAGATTATGGACTTGACTCGTGCTGGTGAAGGTGTATCTCTCAACATCATCTTCTTGAATGTTCGTCAATGGGGTTTCCAATACCCTCTTATCCAAGTTATGCGTAGAGAAGGTTTGCCTATGGAAGGTCTTTGTGTTGCTGCTGGTGTTCCCAGTATTGAATTAGCCAACGAAATTATCGCTAACTTGCAAACTGCCGGCCTCCGTCATATTGCTTTCAAGCCTGGAAGTGTTGATACCATTCGCCATGTTATCGCCATTGCTGCTGCCAACCCTACTATGCCTATTATTATGCAATGGACTGGTGGTCGTGCTGGTGGTCACCACGGTTTTGAAGACGTTCACCAACCTATTCTCGAAACATATGCTGCTATCCGTCGCCAACCTAACATCGTCCTTGTTGCTGGTTCTGGTTTCGGTGGTGCTGATGACACCTTGCCTTACATTACCGGTGATTGGTCTCTCAAGTTCGATTACCCTCCTATGCCTTTTGATGGTATCCTCTTTGGCTCTCGTATGATGGTTGCTAAGGAAGGTTTGGCCTCTCCTGCTGCTAAGCAAGCCATGGTTGATGCTCCTGGTGTCGATGATGGTGATTGGGAAAAGACCTATAAGGGCCCTGCCGGTGGCATCATCACTGTTCTCTCTGAACTTGGTGAGCCTATCCATAAGGTCGCTACTCGTGGTGTCCGTTTCTGGAAAGAACTTGATGAAAGCATCTTCAGCTTGCCCAAGGATAAGCGCTTGCCTGCTTTATTGGCCAAGAAGGATTACATCATTAAGCGTTTGAATGCTGATTTCCAAAAGGTTTGGTTTGGTCAAAAGAAGTCTGGCGAAGCGGTTGATCTTCAAGATATGACTTACACTGAAACTGTTCATCGTTTGATCACATTGCTTTACGTCAAGCACGAAGGTCGCTGGATTGATCGTACTCTTCGTGACTTGGTTGGTGATTTCTTACGTCGTGTTGAAGAACGTTTCACAAAGAAGTCTGGTCCTTCTATGCTTCAAAGTTTCACTCAATTGGATCCTCCTCTTCCTTTTGCTGATGACTTTTTAGCTCAATTCCCTGAAGCCGAAAGCCAACTTTTGACCTCTGAAGATGTTCTCCACTTCATCGCTCTCTGTAAGCGTCCTGGTCAAAAGCCTGTACCTTTCATCCCTGTCATGGATAAGGAATTTGACATTTGGTTTAAGAAGGATTCTCTCTGGCAATCTGAAGATCTTGGTGCTGTTGTAGATCAAGATGTTCAACGTACTTGTATTCTTCACGGTCCTGTTGCTGCCAAGTACGCCACTCGTGTTGACCAACCTGTCGGTGAGATTCTTGGTGACATTTACGAAAGCCACATTGAAAGCTTGAAGGAACGTTACTACAAGGATGCTTCTATTCCTAAGGTCGAATACCTTGGTGGTGTTGCTATTGAAAAGACACCCATCCAAGAAGTTGCTTCATCTGCTACTGAAAAGGTATACGAAGTTGGTACAACTGTTCCTACTGAAGACGAATGGCTTCAAACTATCTCAGGTCCAGAATACAGCTGGCTCCGTGCTCTTTTGACTTCACCTTTCATTGTTCAAGGAAAACGCTTTATTGACAACCCTGCCAAGCGCATCTTCCGTCCTCGTGCTGGCCAAAAGGTTGTTGTTGCTTTGAACAACGGCGAAATCGCTAGTATTAAGGTTCAGGATAAGCGCTCTTGGAGTGCCACCGATAAGACCAATGATTTTGTCTCTTCAGTTGAAGCTACTATCTCTGGTAAGACAATTGATGTCAAGCTCTACGAAAAGAGAGGTGATTATTTCATTCCTTTGCCTTTGCAATTCGAGTACAAGCCTGAACTTGGCTACGCTCCTATTCATGAAGTTATGGAAGGTCGTAACGATCGTATCAAGACTTTCTATTACAAGCTTTGGTTTGGTATTGACAACACTGATGATTTCTTAAACGTCTCTGTTAATGAAAAGCTCATTGGCAAGGGTGAAACCGTCAAGTCTCAAGAAATCAAGGAGTTCTGTCAAGCTGTTGGCAATCAAGCCGAAGTATTTGTTGACCGTGGCCAAAAGGTTGTCTACGCACCCATGGATTTCGCTATTGTTGTTGGATGGAAGGCCATTATGAAGGCCATCTTCCCTAAGGTCATTGATGGTGATCTTCTTAGACTTGTTCACTTGGGTAACGGTTACCGTCTCTTGGAAGGTTCTGAACTTCTTAAGGTTGGCGATACTGTTGATACCTTTGCTCATATCAACGCTGTCAGCAACACTGATTCTGGCAAGATGATCGAAGTTAAGGGTGTTATTGTTCGTGAAGATAAGCCTGTTCTTGAAGTCACCAGTCAATTCTTGTACCGTGGCAACTTCCAAGACTTTGAGCACACTTTCGAACGCAAGGCCGAAACTCCTATGGAATTCAAGGTCAAGGATGTTAAGGATATTGCTGTTCTTAAGTCCAAGGAATGGATGCATTGGACTGAAGCTTTGGAAACTCATGAAGTTGTCCCTGGATCTTCATTGATCTTCCGTTTGAACACTGAACTCAAGTACAAGAACAAGAGAGTTTTTGCCAATGTTAAGACTACTGGTACTGTCGCTATGCAACTTTCTACTAAGGAATTTGTTGAAATTGCTAAGGTTGAATACGAATCTGGTGAAAGTCATGGTAACCCTGTTATTGAATACTTGAAGCGTAACGCTCAAGAGATCGAACAAGCTCACTTCTTTGAAAACGGAGGTTATTCTGTCATGCCCAGTCAATCCACTTACTCTTCTGTTGTTCACGCTCCTGCCTCTAACGAGCCTTATGCTAATGTCTCTGGAGATTTCAACCCTATTCACGTTAACCCTTACTTTGCTGACTTGGCTTTGTTACCCGGTACCATCACTCACGGTATGTGGACTAGTGCTTCCACTCGTAAGTTTGTTGAAATCTTCGCTGCCGACAATGTTCCTCGTCGTGTTGTTGCTTACGATGTGAAGTTCGTTGGTATGGTTTTGCCTTCTGACCGACTTGAAACTAAGCTCTACCACACTGGTATGAAGAACGGTCGTAAGATCATCAAGGTTGAGACCATCAACCAAAACAACGAAAAGGTTGTTGAAGGTACTGCTGAGGTTGAGCAACCTGTCACTGCCTACGTCTTCACTGGCCAAGGTTCTCAAGAACAAGGCATGGGTATGGCTTTGTATGACAGCTCTCCTGTTGCTAAGGCTATTTGGGATGAAGCTGATAAGCACTTTATGGAAAACTATGGTTTCTCTATCATTGAGATTGTCCGTAGTAACCCCAAAGAAAAGGTTGTTCACTTTGGTGGCCCTCGTGGTAACAAGATTCGTCAAAACTACATGAGCATGACTTATGATGTTGTCGAAGCTGATGGTACTACTAAGACTTTGCCTTTGTTCCCTAGCATCACTGAACGCACTGCATTCTACACCTTCCGTTCACCCACTGGTCTTTTGTTTGCCACTCAATTCACTCAACCTGCTTTGACATTGATGGAAAAGGCTGCCTTTGAAGATATGCGTGCCAAGGAGTTGATCCAAAGCAACTGTGCTTTTGCTGGTCACTCTCTTGGTGAATATGCTGCTTTGGCTTCTGTTGGTGATGTCTTGCCTTTGACCTCTCTTGTTGACGTTGTATTCTACCGTGGTATGACCATGCAATCTGCTGTCAAGCGTGATGAAGAAGGTCGCTCTAACTATGGTATGGCTGCTGTCAACCCTGCTCGTGTCTCTAAGACCTTCAACGACACTGCTCTTCGTTATGTTGTTGATGCTATCGCTCGTCGTGGTGGTGATGTTTTGGAAATTGTCAACTTCAATGTTGAAAACTGGCAATATGTTGCTGCTGGTGCCATTCAAAACCTTGATGCTCTTACCAACGTTTTGAACTACATCAAGACTGCCAACATTGATCTTCAAAAATTGATGGAAACTATGTCTCTTGAAGATGTCAAGAAGCACTTGTATGAAATCATTGATGGTGCTTTCGAAAAGACAAAGGCTAAGCAGGCTAAGGGTCGCATTGTCCTCGAACGTGGTCATGCTACTGTGCCTCTTCCTGGTATTGATGTACCTTTCCACTCATCTTTCTTGCTCAGTGGTGTAACTCCTTTCCGTACATTCTTGGCCAAGAAGTTTGACCCCTCTGATATCAATGTTGCTCAATTGACTGCCAAGTACATTCCTAACTTGACTGCTAAGCCTTTCAGCACTGACAAGAGCTATATTGAAGATGTTCACAAGTTGACTTCCAGTCCTCGTTTGGCTAAGGTCCTCAAGAACTGGTCCGATGATAAGTATGTTACTCCTGCTCAGCAACAACGTCTTGGTTACATCTTGTTGATTGAACTTTTGGCTTATCAATTCGCCTCCCCTGTTCGTTGGATTGAAACTCAAGATCAATTGTTCAAGAACTACCAAATCGAGCGTCTCATTGAAGTCGGTCCTTCTCCTACTCTTAGTGGTATGGCTGTTCGTACTTTGAACCTTAAGTACCAAGCCTATGATAACGCTTTGAGTAACCGTCGTCAAAACTTGTCTATTTCCAAGGACTCTAAGGAAATTTACTATGAGTTTGAAAATGCTGAAGAAGAAGCTGCTCCTGCTGAGGCTACACCTGCTGCTGCTGCTGCCACTCCTGCACCTGCTGCTGCTGCCGCTCCTGTAGCTGCTGCTCCTGCTCCTGCTCCTGCCGGTCCTGCTGCTGCCGTCAGTGATGCTCCTGTTACTGCTACAGAAATTCTTCATGCTGTCATTGCTCAAAAGTTGAAGAAGAGTGTCGATGAAGTACCTTTGTCTAAGGCCATTAAGGACTTAGTCGGTGGTAAGTCTACTCTTCAAAACGAAATCTTGGGTGACTTGCAAAAAGAATTCAGCAATGCTGTTCCTGAAAAGTCTGAAGAAACACCTTTGGATGAACTCGGTAATGCTTTGAACGGCAGTTTCCCTGGTACTCTTGGTAAGCACTCTAGCTCTTTGGTTGCTAAGATGATTGGTGCCAAGATGCCTGGTGGTTTCACCTTGAACAATGCCAAGACTTACCTTTCTACCTCTTATGGTTTGGGTCCTGGTCGTATTGATGGTGCTCTTTTGATCGCTATCACTATGGAGCCTCCTGCTCGTCTTGCTTCCGAGCCTGAAGCTAAGTCATGGCTTGATTCTGTTGCTCAAGCTTACGCTAAGAGAGCTGGTATTACTTTGTCTGCTCCTGGTTCTGGTGCTGCCGCTGGTGGTGCTGGTGGTGCTGCCGTTGCTGTCATCAACAGTGAAGAGTTCGATGCCATGAAGGCTAAGCAAGATGCTTTGGTCTACCAACAACTCAACTTGTATGCCAAGTATCTTCAAAAGGACTTGCGTGATGGTCACAAGAAGTATGAGCAAGAAAAGACTGCAACTGCCAAGTTGCAAGCTGAACTTGATTTGTGGCTTGCTGAGCATGGTGACATTTATGCTGAAGGTATTAAGCCTACCTTTACTCCTCTCAAGGCCCGTCGCTATGATTCTTACTGGAACTGGTCTCGCCAAGATGCTCTCGAAATGTGGTACGACATTATCTTCGGTAAGCTCGCTATCGTTGATCGTGAAGTTACTGCCAAGTGCTTGAGTATCATGAACCGTGCCTATCCTCAATTGATTGACTACATGCGTTACAATGTTGAGAACTGTAATGGTGACAAGGGTGAGACCTATAGACTTGCTAAGGAGTTCGGCCAAGCATTGATTGAAAACTGTGTTGATGTTCTTGCTGAAAGTCCTGTCTACAAGGATGTCGGTTTCCCTACTGGTCCTAAGACTACTGTTACTGAAAAGGGTGATATCAAGTATGCTGAAGTTCCTCGTCCTGGCTGTCGTAAGTTGTCTGACTACGTCAAGGACATGACTGCTGGTTCTAAGGTTTCAGAATACTCCAACCGTCTTAAGGTTCAACAAGATCTTGGTCGTATCTATAAGATCATTCGTAACGAAAACAAGTTGAAGAAGAGCACCAAGTTGGCTATTAAGGATCTTTATGCTGATGTTTTGCGTGCTATGTCTATGTCTAGCAGCATCGTCAAGGAAGATAGATCTCGTCAACGCCGTGCTTCCAATGTCAACAGACCTGAACGCAAGCGTCTCTCTGACAAGGCTGCCAAGACTGAAACTATTCCCTTCTTGCACTTGAAGAAGAAGAACCCTAGCGAAGCTTCTGGTTGGGAATTCAGCAGCAAGTTGACTTCTACTTACCTCAATGCCTTGACTGAAATTGCTGAACAAGGTATCACCTTCGCTGACAAGTGTGTGCTCTTGACTGGTGCTGGTAAAGACTCTATTGGTTCTGAAGTCATGAAGGGTCTTGTTGCTGGTGGTGCTAAGGTTGTTGTAACTACTTCTCGTTTCAGCCGTGAAGCCACTCAATACTTCCAATCTATCTATGAGTCTTATGGTTCCAAGGGTTCTGAGCTTGTTGTTGTTCCTTTCAACCAAGGTGCTAAGCAAGATGTTGATGCTTTAGTTGACTACATTTACGATCCTAAGGGTCTTAACTGGGATCTTGACTTTGTCATTCCTTTTGCTGCTATCCCTGAAAATGGTCGTGAAATTGACTCTATTGATTCCAAGTCTGAACTTGCCCATCGTATCATGTTGACCAACCTTCTCCGTATGTTGGGTAACGTCAAGACTCATAAGCAAAAGATTGGTTCTGATACTCGTCCTGCTCAAGTCATCTTGCCTTTGTCTCCTAACCATGGTACTTTCGGTGCTGATGGTCTTTATGGTGAATCCAAGATTTCTTTGGAAACTCTTTTCAACAGATGGTACTCAGAAAGCTGGTCTAGCTACTTGCTCATTGCCGGTGCTGTCATTGGTTGGACTCGTGGTACTGGTTTGATGAGTGCTAACAACATGGTTGCTGAAGGTATTGAAGCTCTTGGTGTCAGAACTTTCTCTTCTGTTGAAATGTCCTTCAACATCCTTGGTCTTATGCATCCTAGCGTTGTTGAACTCTGTCAAAACGAACCTGTTTGGGCTGATCTTAACGGTGGTCTTCACTTTATCACTAACTTGAACGAAATCAGTGGTAACTTGCGTAAGGAAATTCGTGAAACTGCTGAAATCCGTAGAGCTATTGATGCTGAAAATGCTCTCGACTTCAAGACTATCTTTGGTGAAGAAGCTGAACGCAAGCACAAGCCTCACAACATTACTCCTCGTGCCAACATGAAGTTCGACTTCCCCACTCTTAAGCCTTATGATGCTCTCAAGCACCTTGGTCATCTTAAGGGTATGCTTGATCTCGAACAAATCATCGTTGTTGCTGGTTTTGGTGAAATCTCTCCTTGGGGTAATGCTAGAACTCGTTGGGAAATGGAAGCCAATGGCGAATTCTCTCTTGAGGGTTGTATTGAAATGGCCTGGATGATGGGCTACATTAAGCATCACAATGGTAACTTGAAGACTGGTAAATTCTATTCTGGTTGGGTCGATGTCAAGTCTGGTGAGCCTGTTGAAGAAAAGGATATCAAGTCTAAGTATGAAAAGCAAATCCTTGAACATACTGGTATTCGTTTGATTGGTAAGTAGAAGCTTTTGCTTTTTTTTTGAAGTTGAATTGGATATGAATTGACAATTTTACTATAGATCCTACTGTTATGGATGGTTACAACCCTGAAAAGAAGATGTTGATGCAAGAAATTGTTGTTGATCATGATCTTGAGCCTTTTGAATGTTCCAAGGAAGAAGCTGACCACTTCAAGCTTCAACAAGAAGATAAGGCTGATGTTTACGAAAATGCCAATGGTGATTGGTGTGTCATTTTGCGTAAGGGTGCCACCTTGTATGTTCCTAAGGCTCTTCGCTTTGATCGTCTTGTTGCTGGTCAAATTCCTACTGGTTGGGATGCTGCTCGTTATGGTGTTCCCAAGGACATTGTTGACCAAGTTGATCCTGTTACTTTGTTTAACATTGTTTCTACTGTCGAAGCCTTTGTTTCTGCTGGTATTACCGATCCCTATGAATTCTTCAAGTATGTTCATGTCTCTGAAATCGGTAACTCTACTGGTTCTGGTGTCGGTGGTCAACTTTCTCAACGTGGTCTCTTCCGTGATCGTCTTCTTGATAAGCCTGTCCAAAAGGATATCTTGCAAGAATCTTTCATTAACACCATGCCTGCCTGGATCAACATGTTGCTTCTCTCTTCATCCGGTCCTATCAAGACTCCTGTCAACGCTTGTGCCACTTCAGCTGTTTCTATTGAATTGGCTTGTGAATCTCTCTTGACTGGTAAGGCCAAGATCATGATTGCCGGTGCTACTGAAGACATTACTGAAGAATCCAGCTACGAATTTGCTAACATGAAGGCTACTTCTAATGCTGTTGACGAATTCGCTCATGGTCGTACTCCTGCTGAAATGTCTCGTCCTGCTACCACTTCTAGAAATGGTTTTATGGAAGCTCATGGTTCCGGTAACCATATCCTTATGTCTGCTGCTACTGCCATTGAAATTGGTTCTCCTATCTATGGTATCATTGCTCTTAGCAGCACTGCCACTGATAAGGAAGGTCGCTCTGTTCCTGCTCCTGGTGCTGGTATCTTGACTACTGCTCGTGAAGGCTCTAACAAGAGACCCTCTCCTTTGTTGAACTTCAACTACCGTTCCAGACAAATCAAGGCTCGTCGTGCTCAAATCAAATCTTGGGTTGAAAGTGAATTTGAACTCTTGCGTGAAGAATTGGATGAACTCAAGGCTTCTGGTGAACTCTCTTCTGATGAAGAACAAGCCTGGATTCAAGAACGTACTACCTTCATCCACAACGAAGCCAAGCGTCAAGAAAAGGAATGTTTGTCTACCTTCAGTCATCAGTTCTTCAAGAATGATGGTAACATCGCTCCTATTCGTGGTGCTCTTGCTGTTTATGGTTTGACTGTTGATGATATTGGTGTTGCCTCTTTCCACGGTACCTCCACTAAGGCTAATGACAAGAATGAATCTCGTGTTCTCAACACTCAATTGAAGCACCTTGGTCGTTCTAAGGGTAACGCCCTTTTGGCTATTACTCAAAAGTATTTGACTGGTCACCCTAAGGGTCCTGCTGCCTCTTGGATGGCTAACGGTATGATGCAATGTTTGCTCAGCGGTCTCATCCCCGGTAACCGTAACGCTGACAATGTCGATGTCATTATGAAGGACTTTGAGTACATCGTTTATCCCTCTCGTTCTATCCAAACTGACGGTTTGAAGGCTGGTCTTCTCAAGTCTTTCGGTTTCGGTCAAGCTGGTGGTGAAATCTTGATTATCCATCCTGATTACGTCTTTGGTGCTTTGGAGGAATCCGAATACAACGCTTACAAGGCCAAGAATGCTCAACGTTATGCCAAGACTTACCGTTACCTCCACGACTCTATCACTGGTGTTGCTGACTTTGTCCAAGTTAAGAATGAAGCTCCTTACACCGATGATCTCGAATTCAATGTCTACCTTAACCCTAATGCTCGTACCGAATACAACAAGGAAAAGAAGTCATGGCACTTTACTAACAAGTCTGCTAACCTTGCTGCCCCCACAGCTGGCGATGCCGAAGTTACCAAGGCCATTCTTTCTTCTATCACTGAACAACAAGCTGGTAAGAGAGGTGTTGGTGTTGATGTCGAATTGACCAATGCTTTCAACATTGAAAATGCTACTTTCCTCGAACGCAACTTCACTACTGCTGAAATCGAATACTGTCAAGCTCGCCCTGATCCCCAAGCTAGCTTCACAGGTCGTTGGTCTGCAAAGGAAGCTGTCTTCAAGGCTATCTCTTCTTACGGTAGCATCCCCTCTGATGGTGCCGGTGCCGCCTTGAAGGAAATCGAAATTAAGAGCAATGAAGTTGGTGCCCCCGAAGTTGTCTTGACTGGCAAGGCTTTGAGTGCTGCTTCCGCCGCTGGTGTTAAGAATGTAAATGTCTCTATTAGCCACAGTGGTGCCTACAGTGTTGCTGTTGCTTTAGCTCAGTAAACATTCTGAAAATGAATGATAATAATAATATATATATTGTAAAAATGTGTTGAAAATATATCTTAGAATCCCCAAAATCCCCATCCCTTTCATCCCCCATTTATATTTTTAAAACTTCAAATAAAATTTGTATGATGTTGTAATTAAATATGGTTTTTCTGCTTTGAAGTATAAAAAAAAGTAAACTTGTCTTTGTACAATAAAGGACAACTTTGAAGAATAGGTCGAAAATAACATAACATACATAGGGCTAGATTACTGTGTATACTTCTAGTTCTGGTTTAGGCATCATTCTATTTATCTAAAAAAAATATTTTTCAAGTGCCAAAAATTGCTTTTCCTCTTCCAATGCATACATGTTAAAAGAAGTAAAGTTTATGTGAATTCAAATAAAGATCATTTGTATAGTTCAAGTAGCCTCAGTCAGCTATTTTTTTAGACGAGAGTAGTGACATGGATAGCACATCAGATTGCCTCACTTTGATTTTTTCTTAGAGCATTATCATAGAGTGCTTGTTTTTTTTTCTTGATGAAATTGCAAATAAATACTATTGAAGACTAATTTAGTTTCTTTAACTGAGTTAATATAAAAACGAGTGCCCGTAGGTTTTTTGGTTGTATTTAATGAATTAACAGAATTCTGAATCTGAGTTTCAAAAGGCTCGTTTCTGTTTTTGTTAGATTAGTGTTGCAAGTTGTCATGTTTATGCATCTCAAGCAAGATTATATTATTTACATTTTGTTTCGAGAATAGGAAAAAAAAAAGCAAGAGTCTGCATAAATTATATTCAAACAACGATGAGTTTTGAACACCTCTCGGATAACGCACTGATAAGTTTGCCTAATAAAGTATCAAGAAAACAAGAGGCTTTAACTGTGTCACTGTTCGAGCAATTCTAGTTTTTTTTCTTCCACTCGAATACATATCACTCAAACTAGTCATGGTCACGACTAGACGGATGTGTTTGTATGTTTCGTATAGACACATGTCTCTTAAGCCTGAATTTTTCAACTCTTCTTTCTATACAATATCCAGCTGGATTTTAAGAAATCCAAATAATAAAACGAACAAATAAAAGTGTAACAGCAATTTGTGGTAGAAAAAAAATTCGCCTCTTAACATAGAATACTTAATCAATCTAGACAATCCTAATACAATGTTTTTTTAAGGGAATCAAATCGAATGTAGTATATAGTTTTGAGATCGATCAAAACATGATAGTGAAATGGATGAGATAGTAGGCCGCTTTCAATGTGGCACCCCCTTTGGGCGGTTTGAAGATTTTGCGTTAAGCGGCTCAATCTATTGTCTAAACTGCTTTGTTTCTTTTTTCTTATTATTTATCTCTTTAGTATTGGCCCTGTCTTCTATGCTATTCATATACATCTATACTTGTCTGTCTAATCTTAATTGCTCAATTCAAGTACAAGACATACACTAACAGTCCAACATCACTGTCTAAAGTATTTTTTAGAAATATTTTGTTGAACCAGAACAAGCCACCAGGGACAATTCTTTGTTAAATTTCGTCCCGTGTGATCAAGAAAAAAAAAAGCAGGCGGGATTTTCTTCAGAATAAAAAGCTAGTAGGAAGGATTGTAATTTTTTTTTATTCTTTTCTCAAACTGCAATAATAAAAAAAGAAATGGGTCTGCCTTTATGGAAGCCAAAAGACCTTGTGGAGGATGCCAGTCCTGTTCTACACAAAACACATCGCAATGATACAGACGACAGAGTACATGGCTCTTGGACCAGTGTCTCTCGCCAATTGATGCAGCATACGCTTAGACGCAACTCTTCACCTTTGCATAGAAATTTACAGCCCCGTGCTCGAGCTCACATTGGTAGCAGAAATAGTATGTTGACTTCGTCCTTAGTGGACAGACGTCGCTCATCAAGGAATCCTCTTTCAGGATCTTCATCTTCAACTTCACCACCCGTCAGAAGCGAGCTAGATCGCCGACTTCACCAGCGTATTACAGAGAAAGAAGATTTACTAGAGCAATTGAGCATGACTGTGACTCTGCTCGACCATTTTCTATCGGCAAGGTCTGCATCTGGATCTGATACAGCTATTTTGTCATCTGTTCTTATAGAAGGTAATGACTTGCACTATACTATCAAGTTTATGTTTGACTAATTTTCTGTATAAAAAGAATTTGATTTACCTGTTGTGCTCGAAAACGCATATTCATTAATTGCATTAACACCATCTGTACTTTCCGCCAACAGCGCTAACAATAACAGCAGCTCATCAAGTAACGGAAGTAGAGAGCACAACACACTTCAGGAAATGGTAGATCGTTTACTTCAGATTCCTCCTTATTCTACTCGCATACAAAACATAGAACACAATATAATTTCGGCACATAGACGTATTCAGGACCAGCTAGATTTAATAGGCCCAGCCATTCCTTCCCGTCCACACAGCCCATCAAGTCAGCAAGCGTTGACACATATTCGCTCAAGATTAACTAGACATACCTTAGAGCCTCTTTCATCATCATTTGATGAATGAAGTCGTAATCGTAATCATGACGATTGATAACCCCCCTTTTTTTTTGCACAGTATGCCTTACTATTATTGTTATTATTTTGTACATACAGACCTATGAATATTCAAAAATAATAGATTTTTGCATTCTCAGTAATAATTGGTTGAAACAGAAAGAGAGAAAAGAACGGATGTTTAAGATATTAATAGTAAGCTACACTTATTAGGTGATGCTTGGCGGGAAAATTACCATCCAAAGCGGTAGATGCGTTCATTCAACCATTTGATATAAGCTTTGTCATGCTCAATTGCGTTCAATTCGACTAAGGAGCTATATGCATACTATAGTCCAAGTGTATGTTGTCTTTTCTCTCTAAGCAAGACAAGACTTTACTCTGGCAAACATTGTTTTTTGTTTTGTTTTTTACAATTGGGCTTAAAAAGAGCAATATGGTAAACTTGGCAACACATAGTCTAACAATGCTGACTATGACTAAATAAGTTAAAAATTTTCATCATTTTCAAGACAGAGCATAGATGTACTTGCTCTAACCTGTCACACAGACTAGTACAAGACAAATCATCAATCAGTTATGTCAGCCACAAAATTGAGTTGTTATTAAACTCATTGCCTTTTAGAGATGATACAAGTTTATGCATTATACCTTACAAGTGCACGAGCCATGACTATGATTTCCCGCAAACAAATTGAAGACAATAGGCTTTCTTACTAATTAAATTTATTATAAATAATTATACAAGGAAGTCAATCTAGTGATTCTAGTGACAAATAACGATTGCAATTCTGTTTATTGCAATATGTTTAATACAGAAAGGAAGTAAAAGGGATTATATTTGAGCCACTAGTAACCAGTCCACTCTCTGTCAGAGGCATTGCTATGCTCAGTAGTGGGCTTGTAGGCAAAATCGTCTTGAAGAAGTGCGACTTCCTCGGGAATATCGTCAACATGGGTGCTACTTTCATGCTCAACCCAGGATGGTACGTCGTTATCATGTTCGTCTGCTTCAGAGACCCAGTTGGAGCTATCATCTGAGTGAGTTACTGAGTCGAGCTCATTGTTCAGCCATTCAGAAGTAGCATCGCTGGCGATTTGATCATCATCAGAGTTTTCAATGTTTTCTTCCTTGTGGCTATTGCTAAAGTCCCATCCATCACCTCTACGATGGTCTTCATTGGAATCGCCAGGAGGGCCAACATTACGGATGTAATAGTTGTCATGTTCTGAGGAGTCATCGTGAGAGACCCAATTGGATTCAGAAACAACAGCATCAACATGTTGGCCATCACCTTCGAACTCTTCGTCATTCCATTCACCATCTTCGTTGGTGTGGAAGTTAGGGTGATCGGCCATGTCAACAGCTTCAGTTTCCCAGGTAGTATCGGCATCATCAGTGTGGTCAGCGGAAGAACTCCATTCGGCGTCGTTGACATGGTAGTTGGGATGGTCAACCACGTCAACGGCTTCAGCAGTCCAGCCATCAGCGTTGAGGTGTTCATCACCTTCGGCAACCCAGCCGTTGTTGTGTGTTCTGTCTTCGTCATCTTCGCCGTCCTCAGGGTCATGGTCATAGTCAAAGTCAAGACCGTAGCTGTTGGCATGAGCAACATCAACATGTTCAACAGACCAGTCGTTGTCGTGAGACTCATCGTTGGAGTACCATTCGCCAATGTTCTCATGGACATCATCAATAAACTCATTGCTATCAACGTGTTCAACTTCACCAGCAACTTCTTCTTCCCAGACGCTGTCATCGTTGGTGTGCTCAGCATCCTCAGGCACCCAGTTAGATTCAGAAGAGACAGCATCGACATGTTCGCCATCACCTTCGAATTCTTCATTAGCGTGGAAGTTAGGATGGTCAACCATGTCAACAGCTTCAGACTCCCAGGTAGTGTCAGCATCATCAGTGTGGTCAGCGGAAGAACTCCATTCGGCATCGTTGACATGGTAGTTGGGATGGTCAACTACATCAACGGCTTCAGCAGTCCAGCCATCAGCGTTGAGGTGTTCATCACCTTCGGCAACCCAGCCGTTGTTGTGTGTTCTGTCTTCGTCATCTTCGCCGTCCTCAGGGTCATGGTCATAGTCAAAGTCAAGACCGTAGCTGTTGGCATGAGCAACATCAACATGTTCAACAGACCAGTCGTTGTCGTGAGACTCATCGTTGGAGTACCATTCGCCAATGTTCTCATGGACATCATCAATAAACTCATTGCTATCAACGTGTTCAACTTCACCAGCAACTTCTTCTTCCCAGACGCTGTCGTCATTAAGGTGAGTTTCATCAGAGACATTATCTTCATTGACCCATTCACTATCATTGTGATAGATAGTAGCAGTGGAAGATTGATCCTCATCTGTAAAATAGCTGCTAGCATCATTTGAATGCCATGAGGCTTTATGAGCAGATGTCTGGGCAGTAGAATCTTGATTTGTAGCATAGACATCAATGTCTTCAGCCTCGTTCTTGTGAGTGACATCTTCAGTTTCAGTTTCTTTGTTTTTAGCAAGGTATGGCTTATAATCTTGATCCAAACTGTTGATATAATCATGGAAAGTGTTTTTATCGTTTGTTTCAGTAGAAGAGCCATCGTTGTTATGAGGTTTGTCTTCACTGGTTAAGTTTGTGACTTTGCTTAAAGCAGAGTCCCAATTGGCGTCGTCCTCATGAGCTTCGTCGTTGTCTTCTGCATCATCTGAGTTATTGTTATCTTCTGAACTTGTTTCAGGAACAGCACGTTTGGTAATTTGAAAAGGTACTGAGTCAGCTTCACAGTATTGGCTATCACCTTGAGCAGAAAGATGAAATCGGTATTCACCCGCATCTTTGTTGCCCAATGACAATGGGAACTCTTCAGTTGCGCCTTGGCTTGCATCTATTGATTTATATTTTTTTTAGAATTCTTTGTTCTATTAAGCTTAGATTGCATTTTATTACCAAACAAGCCGATGTAAGCCTGACTTTCAGCAAGTGTGTTGTCTATAAGAGTAACGTTTACTTTTTTCATTCCATCGGGTGCTTGCCATGCCACAATATGTTTGCTTTCTTCTTCAAATGAAAGACCTAGAAAAACAAGTTATTTTTAGCTACTGTTTGGATCTAAAATTAAAATTCAAATTACCAGAGCTGAATGGATAGGTTACTCGGAAACCTATTAAAAAAAGAAAGAGAGGACAAGTTTGTCAACATTTGTGTTCTTAAAAAATATTCAATTTAGCTTTAAGCCTTATCGTACCATCACAACTGTCTGCATCAAGTGAGGCGGCGTTACTATGAACGTTGGCGTCTGTTGGTACATTAAAAAAAGGTGTAGCTGATACAAAATTTCCACTTTGAAGTACTAAAGTTGCTGCGATAGATAAGGTTGCTAAATTTGATAACAACTTCATCTTTTTCGTTATTTTTTTTTCTATAAAAGAAAGTAGAAAAGGAGGGGAAAGAGGGTAAAAAAGTGAGAAAAGAAAAAAAAATAAAAGAAAAGAAAGAAAAAGAGAGAGCGAGTAAATAAGCGGGGATGAAGAAAAGAAAAAAAAACACACACTGTTCCATTAGCCTTTAAAGTAATGTCATAAATTGTATCTATTTTTGTGAGCGTTACACATGAATAAATTGAAGTGCGTTTAACCAGCCGAAGCTAATTACTTGGAAAGACTCTCTCCTTTGCTCCTTCATCTATATCACAGTCGACGTTTGCATACGTAAAGTAATAAGAGTATTAAACAGTAAATTACCAAAGTATATCCAAGGTTCAAATAACTTTTTGGAGTAATTTCTCAAGTTGTAATTGTTAGTTCAGGTTACCTCGATCAAGTTTTATTTGCAGTTTCCTTTTTGTATTTGATTGTTGTTGATTAGCATGTGCAGCTTTCTGTCTTGTTTAGTCTTTGCACTTTAGGACTTATTTTTAGGTGCAACATTTCTACTTCTCAGTTGAGTCGTTTTACCGAATTAAGTTGGTCGCTCTTTTTTTTTTTTTTTTTACACTATTTCAGGAAACCATTGAAATCGGCTTGAGGCAGAAAAACAAATTAAAGCACAGACGGAAGACAGTTTGGTGTCAATGTTGATATTCCAAATGTACCTACTATTGTTGCTATTGGATTGGCTCTTATTTTTCTTTGTTAAGCATTCAGAGATCTTAGTGTTAAGATATTTACAAAATCCACATAAATCGCCATTCAGAGCATTATTACAAGCTTTTCTTATTCTGGTCGTCAAAATCTCTTCCTCCCAAAAGAGCTTCTCTTTGAGCTTGCTCCAAACCACAGAACAAAACTGCTTAATAGGATTGGATTTTGAAGAATAGGGGAGAAAGACACACACAGCGATATTTGCAACTTTCAATGTAGCTTTGAGTGTCCTTATGTTCATGAATTCGAGTATTATTCACTGCAATGTAATGGCCTTTAATTTCCGGGTGGCAATTCATGACATCCATGCAACTGGCAGTAAAACTGAAGTATTGACCAGTTATAGGGTCACCTTGCGCCTTCTTGAATGATGATGAAAAGCCATCAACAGCCTTCTTTCTCTTGCTTGCAGTTTGAACATTGGAATGCCTGACTCTAGCATTTACTAGATTATATGGACATATTCCATGAAGTATAGTAGTTATTCTTACTCTAATGTTTGGCACAATAACTGCTGCTCTTTCGCCTTTTCTTAGACGAAGCCATAGTACGCTTCATATTGCTATGAAACACAACTGTGTCTATGAACATACAATTGGTCGCAAAATTCATCCGAATTTACCGCTTCTCCATTCTCTCAAGGCTATTCTGATTTAAATATCATGCAAAAGCTTTGTTCACTTGAGTAAATTATCTTTTTAGAGCGTGTCTTTAATCTGTTTTTTAAAAGGGGATATTACACATGAAGAGCCTAAATCGTATTGCTTGGCATATTTGAGAAGCCCTTTAGCATAATAATTTTCACTGAGCGCTGGTAAAACATCACTAGAGTACTACAAATAGTATTACTTGCTTTTTATTCCGCTTGTAAACATTTTGAGACAGCCGTGGAAACTCTTTGATGTTTTGCAGACAGATTTGCTGCAAACTTTTTTTGAAGGAACATTCAAAATGTATACTATACCACAATAGAGAGAAGAACAGTACCAGACATATCTGTTGTTCTGTCTAATTTAACTATAGACACATGTTCTTGCTGTCCAGGGAACTGATTGACAAAAGCAGAAGGGTATGAAGACTTGAAGCATGTGCAGATTCTGATGCAGCCACTGTCTTCTTAATTTTGTGCTTTCTGAGGCAGACACAATCCTATAGCATACATTGCAGCCTGAAGGATGAGCTATAGCTGGATGAAGCTAAGCCTTTTCTTACTTTGGGCGCAATGAATTGAATAACCGGGTAGTGTTCCCTGTTTTAGCACTACTGTTCAATGATCTCCAGGCTTTCTTTATACGATAGCCTGACTTGCTAAACAGTTTTTGCATTTAACTTGATAAACAATTGAGGTTCTCTCATACACACTTGTCGATCCAATGGGAGACGCTTTTGTCATCATTAACGAGAGATATTTTAAGAAAGGATATTTTAGACCAGTTTTATAGGCATTTGAGCGCTCTTATTCAACATTTGTAGCTGTAGCAGCTTATATAATTTCATCGCTACAGGTAAGAATACATATTCATTAGTGTAGAAAAAGAAAAGGAAAAGAACAGTATTGGCTCACTAATAATGCACAACCATAAATATCTTTAATTTGCTTCCCCTCCCCCAATTAAGGCTAAAATTAGGAGATCGGTTTATGATTATTGGAAGTGCGACACGAAAAAGTTGAATGTAAATTTGTTTATTTTCTTTTTTTTAACGTTTTGCTTTCCTCTTGTCAATCAATGTATCATGTCTTGGCTCAACTCACCAAAAAGGCTATTTAGACTCATTGTTCTGGTTGTCTTTTCGAGTGCCTTTCTGCTGTTCTTACTGCCAAACTTTTATAGCTCATCTCGTATAGAAACAGCTAGCGATGCTTCTTCAGATGAGAATGTTGTACTCGACCTTGATCACACTACTTCAGCCTTCAGCTTCAACACTGCTTGGGATGAGCAAACCAACCCTTGGATTCTGAAGAACTCAATATTTAATTCGACTAGTAGCAGCTTTTTAGAGAAATTGACATCTTATACAATAGAAGGACACAATTATGATACCCTCTTTAATACACAACCTGAAACAGTACAGAAAAACCAAGTGACTATAGTGGTTCCTATCTATACAAAAGAAGCATTGTCAAAACTTGACATAGTGGCTGCTTGGACAGCAACCGAAGTCGCCTTTCAAGTGTTGATTGCCTGCCCTTCACAATTTAAAGCCCAGATCGAAGAGAGATTGGACACAAGCAAATTTGATATTGTAGCCATTGATAGGGCAGCCATTACAACTAGTGCAACCAGTAGTGCATTTGCCGAAGGTACTGCTGGAGCTGCTATCTGGCTGGAAGAACTGACGGAGAAGGATATTACAACAGACTACTTGTATGTAGTGGACGAAAATGTAGCTCTTTCTCCATATACCTTGCACGAACTTGTCTATCTTTTCCGCGCTAAACAACTCGATGACTACCAAGGTGCATTGATCGGTACAAGAGGCTATGCTATAGCACCCAAATTAGCGTCCGACAATTTTTGTCTACCCATGGATGACCGACTTCCTTCAAATGTTTCTCAGCCAGTGGATATGGTGTTAGGTGCTTGGTTGCTGCACAAATCATGGTTACCTTATATCAAGTCAGATATGTCACTTGAATCACTTCATTTACCTCTTGGTTACTACCTCAGTAAAAACTTGAAGCAACAGTTGAATCAACCAACTATCCTCTTACCTTCAGCTGACAGACATGCTAGTCTCAGCAAACAATATTGTGAGAAAATACAGGAGGAGTGGGCAAAGAATGCTTTCTGGAGAGAACTAGTAGCAAAAAATAGATACCCTACTGCTTTGAACTACCGCTTTATGTCAGAACATAGTGCGCTTGTGATAGCTGATGGTGCTAAACAATTGGTCTCACTTCATCCTCTCTTGTGCCGATTTAAAAAGTATCCTGTACATCTTGTCATTCTTGGTGATGATTTGGAAAGAGAAAGAGTCAAAAATGCCTTGACCGAAACCAATTGCCAGCGCCATGTTGAATTGCATGACTTTAGTTCTATGAAAGGACTTGAAGATATAGGTGAGATGGCAGGTCTTGTCAGTGCCATTCAACCACGCATTTTGCTTCAAATCAAACCCACCGAGCAACCTGACATGCACAAGTATAACATGATTCGAGCTATGGCTGAAACACATCAAATAACAGACATCAGTCTTCCTGAGAAAGAAATTCCTCATGCTTTGTGGATACCTGACCTTTCTTTGGAAGCTCTCTCATGTAAGTAATTGCTTTTTTACATATGATGTATAATTTTTTTTCGCTTATCGTTTCCATGTGTGTGTGTGTATAGATTGGAACAAGGTTCAGATCAAATTGGTCGTTATTACTGACAGAAGACCTCATTCGCTGTCTCGTTTATTGCAGTCCGCATCCAAATCTATTTATTTAGGTGACCGTGCTGATTTGATGATCAACATGGAGCAATCTTCTGATCGAGTGACTCGCCTGCTTGTTAACAGCTTCATGTGGCGTCAAGGTGCCAAGACAATCCGCCATCGTATCCGTAAAGGTGGCCTTATGCCTGCCATTGTCGAATCATGGTATCCTACTGATAACAACGAATATGCCGTCTTACTTGAAGACGATATTGAAGTCTCTCCCTTGTTCTATGTATGGTCTAAATACGCTATCCTCAAATATAGATATAGTGGCAATAGTGAAGCTCATCGGTTGATGTATGGTATCAGTCTGTATGCGCCTCGTAACTTGGAACTTTTACCTGCTGGTCGTGTTACATTTGATCCAAATTCTGTCTTGCTTCCTGCTGGCTATCCTGAACACATCCCTTATGCCAGTCAAGTACCCTGCAGTTGGGGTGGTATCTATTTCCCTGAGCATTGGCGCGAATTTCATGCTTATCTTGTCACTCGTCTTAAGGATCTTGAATTACCTAAAGACCATCAAGTACGACTCATCAGTGTTCCTGGTAGTCGATCTGATAAATGGAAAAAATCATGGAAGAAGTATTTTATCGAATTGGTCTACTTGCGTGGTTATGTCATGCTCTACCCTAACTTTCAAGCATTTGAAGCTTTCTCTACCAACCATGTCGAGTTTGGTACTCATGTTCAATCCGAAAAGAGACAATCTGTGATCGGTACCTTTATGGTCCCATTGATGCAGCGTGATACTATTCTATCACAGCTGCCTAACCAAAGTCTTCCTCTGTTCGAAGACTTGCCAGTTCTAGATCTATGGGGTCAACTTCAGACATATGATAGTCTAGAAGAAAAAGGAAGCAAGTACCATCAGCATGTATCTACTTGTGAGAGAACATATGGTACATTTGATCCTCAAGAGTTCTTTTGTCGTGTAGATGGTCCTCCTGATCCATTGCAAGAGTTCCCTTCGTCTCCAAAGAAGCCAAAGCCACCTGTTCTGGTCAAGGATGTTGTTCAACCCATTCGATATAACCGCATAACTGAATATACAAAGGAGGAGGAAGAACAAGGCCGTAATGAGCTACTTCAGTTTGGCCCCAAACCTATTGATGTGGCTCAACTACCTATGGTTGAAGAGCGTCACAACAACCGTGATGATGAAGTGTTAGATTTAGAAAGCGATCTTGATACATTGAATAGATTGTACTTGAAGCTCAACCCAGAAAACCTTGGGTTCTTGGAAGATGAAAGATTAGAAATGGAGGAAGAGGAAGAAGATGAAGACATAGATGAAAGTGATGAAATTGCAGAAGAAGATGGAATATAAAAAACAAATAAAAAAGAATAAAGCATCTAGCTTTGAACCTATCAGAGTTTTCAACATGATTGATTTCATAAAGGTGGTTTTATTCTTTCTTAAATGCAGTGTTCAAGAACAAGTTTCGCCTTTGGACTCATGAGTCCTTTCTTACCAAAATTTTACTACCACTGCATAGCAACTGAATACTATTGTTTCTGTTTTCACAAGAATGAGAGCATATGCAAGCTGCGACATATATGCTTTTTCTGCCAGATTCAATAACAAACATGTTGTGGTTTTTTTTTTTACTTCCATTGTGCCAATACAAAATAATACCAAGGGATATAGAGAGAGAGGTGCTGTAGTAACATACTATAGTTTATAACACGAATCTAGTTGTAATCAATAACGAATTGGATTTTCCTTGCCTCCCTAAACACTGTCTACCAAGCTAAGAGATATATTTGATCCATAAGGAGTTTAAACTACACACTAGAATTCGGCCAATCAATTTTCCTTCCACAATATAACCAGTTATTCCCCAAAAAACAATTGAGAATTCCGGGACCTTGTTAAAATAAAAAAAAAGTTTTCATTTTCCTTTTTTTTGTTTTTTTTTCTTTTTTTGACCGTACTTTATAAATAAAGATGCTTCGTTCAGCTTCTCGTTTGCTCGCTGCCAAGCGTGTGGCCGCTTTCACTCCCATGGTAAATCATGAGCAGAAAAAAAAAGAGAAAAAAAAAGCAGCACAAGATGAATTAATTCTATTTTATCCCCTTGCTTTTTTTTTTATCAATTTGATGATAACAACTATAGCGTGCTTTGTCTACCAGCATGCCTCGTTTCTCTGACAAGTTGTCTATCACCTTGCCTGAAACCTCTTTCGAAACCTACAACTGCGAAAAGCCCAGCTTAGAAGTTGAAGTTTCCAAGGAAGAATTGCTTGATATGTACAACAAGATGACTGTTATGAGACGTATGGAAATGGTTGCTGACGGTCTTTATAAGGCCAAGAAGATCCGTGGTTTCTGTCACTTATGTAACGGTCAGGTAAATCATCTCTTTTCTTTTTATCTTTGCTACTTTTTTACACTATTCTATTATTTTTTTTATTCTATTTTTTTTTTTTGGTTGGGGGTAATTTTTTTTTTTACTCTTGGTAAAATTTGAGTACAACGGGTAGACGCGGGGGATATTGGGTAAACCCCGCGTTTGATGTCACAACTTTTTTTTTTTCACTATCTCTTTGATCGGAGAAAGAATGGCTTATTTTGACTTTTTTTATATGTACATTTTTGACTGACATGATAAAAAAAAATTTTTATGATCATGATAGGAAGCTGTCTCTGTTGGTATGGAAGCTGCCATTACCAAGACTGACCACGTTATCACTGCTTACAGATGTCACGGTTTCACCTACCTCCGTGGTGGTTCCGTCGAAAGCATCTTGGCTGAATTGATGGGTCGTAGCACCGGTATCTCCAAGGGTAAGGGTGGTTCTATGCACATGTTCGCCGAATCTTTCTATGGTGGTAACGGTATCGTCGGTGCTCAAGTAAGTAAAAGAGAAAAAAAAGAAATGTTTGACAATGCATATATTTGCAACATTTGATTAGAAAAAAAAAAGTGGGAAGTTTTTGAAAATCAAAGAACGAAATCAAATGGAGCAAATAGTTGCTTTTGTAGAAGAAAAAAAGTCGGATTGCATGATTCTAATGATAAACAACCAATTTTAGGTTCCTCTTGGTGCTGGTGTTGCCTTTGCTCAAAAGTACTTGGAAAACCCCTCTGTCACCTTCTCTCTTTACGGTGATGGTGCCTCTAACCAAGGTCAAGTTTTCGAAGCCTACAACATGGCCAAGCTTTGGGATCTCCCCGTTGTCTTTGTCTGTGAAAACAACAAGTACGGTATGGGTACCTCAGCCAGCCGTTCTTCTGCCTCTACTGAATACTACAAGCGTGGTGACTACATTCCCGGTCTTAAGGTCAACGGTATGGATGTCCTCTCTGTTCTCAAGGCTTGTCAATATGCTAAGGAATGGACTACCTCTGGTAAGGGTCCTCTCGTTATGGAAATGGCCACTTACCGTTACGGTGGTCACTCCATGTCCGATCCCGGTACCACTTACCGTACTCGTGAAGAAATCCAACACATGCGTTCTACCTCTGACCCCATCACTGGTTTGAAGGCTATCTTGATCGACAACGGTGTTGCTACTGAAGCCGAATTGAAGGAAATGGACAAGGAAGCCCGTAAGATGGTTGACGAAGCCTCCAAGAAGGCCCAAGCTGCTCCTGAACCTTCTCTCTCTGAATTCCACACCAACATTTACATTCCCGGCAGTGAACCCTCTGTAGTTCGTGGTCGTGAACCCAACGAAGTCTACCGTTACTAAATGCAGCAGTGGATGTAATTACACTATATAGATCTATCCTATAAAAAAAATTAAAATGAGAATCTTATTTTTTTTTTATACTCATTGAAAGCATAAAGTACCTCTCACCATCGCATCAGCTTATCTACAATTACTCTCCACTCCATATATATTATATTTTTGCTATAAAAAAAATCATTATCTATAGTTTTTTTTTTATCTTATTTACATTAAACATTTGCAATACTTGGTATTTTAGGGTTTTACGTGATAATAATTTATCTCAGGAAGGGGTTTGATATCACTACTATAGGCCTTATACTTCTTCACTCTATTGTGTTTCGCCGATGAAACCCCAAGTTATTGGATGGAACATTAAAAAAAAAAAGTAAGATGAATATCTCGAGGATTGCATATCTATCTTCTCTTTCCTCTCTTTCTGTCTTCTTGCACTTTTTTGTCAAAATGAGGGTCAAAGACATGCTTAGCTGTAACATTCTGACACATCGTGGCTTTATCTGCATGGTGATTGCGCTTTTGATTGTAATGTTCGAACAATCTGAAGGACCAAATTGATATTCAACTGACTTCCTTATTCTTTTTAGATCATGGGCCCAATTCTGATTGCAATTGATCTCACTTATTTGACAGGTAAAGGAAGTTTTTTTTTTTAAAAAATTGAATAAGCAATTTAATATGATCAATGTAGATTGGGTGAACAGCTTCCGAATTGGTGATTTCTACACTTACTTGACTTTTATGGGTATCATAAGCGTTTGGAGTATATTTGGTTTTGCTTCTGTATTTTGGGTAAGTCTGAAAACCCTCTTTTGGATGAATCTCATTCATTTCCCCCCATGGCAATTTTTATAGTCTCCCAAGGCGTTCACTGTCTATATGGTTGGTTTGGTTGTTGTCCTGATCATTCATTTGATTCTTGGCTGTATTCATATCATCCTATTATTCACAAAATACCAACCCTTTCTGATCAATTCGTGCCTTCAAAGACATCCATCTCGCTTGTTTTGGTGGGATTTGGGATTTGACCAAAGTGAAGAAATGAAACAAATCTATGCAGATTGTACAGCTCGTTGGCACAACTTTACTACTGAAAGAATAGTATCTTGGGTTGTTTACAGTGTCCTTTCAGTAAGTGCACATGTTTTTTCTTTTGTTTTCCTGCAGCTTATGCTTCATTTGCTTGGTCATAGTTTGCATGTCTCTTCTTTATCGTTCGTTACCAACGACGACTGATGTCTCAGAGAAGACAGCAGTACGATCAAACAGACGATTGGTCCGATGATGATACTCGTTATGTTGATGATGAAAAGGCAAGACTACGTTCTTCTTCCATCACTTACCATGAAGTCGATTTTCCTCAAAAGGAACAAGGGAAGGAAGAAACCAAAGAACAAAGCAATTCCGTCTCTGCCGCCATGCACCGTCAGCGCCAAAGACTGTTTGATGAAATTGCCAAGCGCAAGCGAGCCAAAAAGAACTTTGGTAGACGCAAATCAATGAATGGCAATAAGGCGGGCTCCAACCGCAACTCAGGCTTAATTATTCATCCCTTGGACTTGTCGCAAGATCCTGAATCTTACCATCCCCCTCCTATGCCTGAACGTACAGAAGAAGAATCCTGGAACCGCTATCATGAAGTTGTCAACACACTTCAAGAGGACGAAGAAGCAATTGAGCGCCAGAGAAGACTAGATGCACTGTCAGCAGAACGTATGGAGTATGAAACGTATCGCTCAGAAGAGCCTCCTGCTGATGACACAACTCAAATGATTGCTACTGAAGACCATGATCATCAAGAGCAAGAAAGTAATGAAGAAGAGATCAAGGATGAGGTAAAGCAAGAAAACTCTAAATCGGGTCTTTGGTCTACTGCCTATGCGAATAACGATAATGCGTATATGCCGCTTTCAACGATTGATCAGCAAGATGAGGAGGATTTAGAAGACAAACAGAACCAAACACTGATGGACCCTTCTTCGTCTTCAAACAACCTTCTTGCAAGTGCTAGCTAAGCTCTTTTTTTTTTATTTTGTTTTGTTCATCATAATAAACTCTTTTTTAAACAAAATTGTTCTTCATTTCTCTCAGTGTATGTAATACTTCTACTGGATCAGATTTTCCTGCCATCACTTGTAATGATTGTTCGTTGACTCTTAGGAAAGGGTTAAACATCTTTTCTTGCCCGATAGTAGATGGCACAGTGATAGCTTTGTCTTGACACCAACTCCATTTAGCTAAAAGTGCTTCATTATGTGGTTCTACAGTTAATGCAAACTAATAGTACAAATTAATCTCTTTTTTTCCGAATTGCTCATATTTCCCCTTATTTACTTTCAAGTTGTTCTTTGTATATTCATGGCCACAGTAGACCCATGTTTCATCAGGCAACTTTGTAAGCACATGAAACAGTATTCTATACATATCGCGAGCATCACCTTCAAAAAATTTACCAACACCACCCACAAAAAGAGTGTCACCAGTAAATACAGCTTTTTCACCAGAGTTTGGGTCTGACACATAGTAACAAACATGTCCCTTTGTGTGACAAGGTGTATGTAAAGGCGTGATTTCTAAAGAGCCTAGTTTGAATTCTTCGTGGTCTTTGCAAACGTAATTGATTTCTGGTATACGAGCATCTGCACCATAGACTGCTAATCCAGGTTTCTTGGCTGTATAAATATACATTGTGTTACTTGAATCCTAAAATAAAATAAAAAAAGGGGGGGGGGATGATTTCTGATCTTTACCTACAAGCTCAATATTTCCACCAGCATGATCCCAATGATGATGTGTTGTAAACACACTACAATTGAAATTGTTGGAGAAAGAAGGAGAAGGCATGAAAGAGAAAAAAAAGATAGAACAACAATTAGGGAAAGCGGTAAAAAGGCAAACTACTGATTTCTACCTGGAAAGTTTGGAGCCTGTTTGGCTGATGACATTTAAAATCTTTATAGGCTCCACAGGATCAATGACAGCAGCTTCTTTTGTCTTATCATCTATAAGGATATAAGAATAATTGTCTTCAAGCACACTGATGGGAATAATCTTCATTTCTGTATTTTAAGCAAGGAAAATTAAGGGGGGAGAAAATAAACAAAGAAAAGAAAAGAGAGAAAAGAGATAAAGAGATTCTCGCTTATTTTAGTATGTTCTGAACAGAAGTTTCTTATTCTTGCTTAATTGTACAAGCTTAGAAGTCCGCTAGTAAGAACAGAGTGGCGGACTTTTGAACTTTGATTGCCAGAGACACAGTCAGAACAGAAAATGTTTCTTTTCATCATTTGACATTTAGAAAGGAGTTCAAGGCCATTCCTCACTAGAAGCTGGACAGTAGTTGCTCGATTTAAGAACGGTTTGGTAAAAGATTATGTAATAAAAGAGTAGCAATCCCTTTGAGCTTTGATCGTTTCAAACCCTATAATACCATTCAATTTAGGAGTATATAAGAGTAGCATTTCTCAAGAATATGAAGACAATTAAAGTGTACTATTGTATGGCGTATCAAGGCAAGGCTGAATAAGAAAGTTATATTTATCTGTTATCAATGAATATACTTTGTAATCCTTTTTTGGGGGGATCAACAAAGGATATCAGACTTTAAGCTAAAGTAGGCCAGAGATACTCACTTTAAAGTAACGTCTTTTGTACATGCAACTTGACTAAAACATTGAATATGAAGCAAGTATATGCTTGCTATAATAAGAAATTTGATTTAAATGCAACTTTCTATACTTGTCCTAAACAAGAAAACTACATCTATCAAGTCAAATGTCAAGGCAATAGATAATTGCATCTCATTGTAGCATAAAATAACACATTTAAACTCGCTTTATCTTTGACAGATTCGCTGAGAACAAAAAAGTAGTGTTGCCATTTCTGTATTTTACAAATATACGCTCAGAGCTATGCTGAGATCTTATGAGTTGCACTAATTCCTGATTCCTATCAAGAGATTGAAGAATGTAATCTATACCGAAATACCCTCGAATTTGCATTGGCTGATCAGCTATGTCAAAACAATAATGGGGGGCTACATGTTGAATATCTAAATAATTAGCATAACAAAGGAAAAGTATACATTTGAGAGAGTGAGAGAAAAACAAGGTGTAGTATCGCACATAAGCTGCTTTTCCTTCTTTCTACATGCTCTCTTTCTGTCTGGGTTCTCTAATGGTGTCTCTGTCTTTGATTCGTTCTAAAGTCTTTCACTTTCTTTTTCGTCAAGCTTTATTACTACAATATCGTTTTATCCATATTTATATATCTATTCTTCGCCGGCACGAGCCTATATAAAAAGAAAAGAAAGAATGAGTTAACAAAATGCAATTGTTATGAATCAGTCAATGCTTACACCACGAGGACGAGTGTCAGTTTCGCGAGAACCAAATTCTTCAGTCAAACCATTGTAGGGATAGGTACGCTTAACCTAAGAAAAAAAAAGTAAGGAAACGAATAAATAACAATGCTTTGAGGTGCTTACAACAGGACTCTCGGGATATGTCTTGTAGACAAGGCCAGCAATACCACCAAAGATACCAAAGGCAAGAGCAAGTTGAGCAGCAGCCTTGTGAGGGCTGTAAGTATGAAGATCAGGAGCCCAGACACCCATGAGTTCATCTTCTTCATGAACCTGTATGCTAAATGTAAGCAAAAAAGAAATTTGTGATTTTTCATTGGGCTCTTCTTACAGCTTCACCAAAGTTACGCTTGTCTTGAGGGTCATCCCAACCGAAAGGACCTCTTTCTTGTGCACTGATACGAGGCAAGTTGGGGTAATCGCCAATTTGAGGATCTTCAATAACTTCACCTGTGCTCAAAGTAGATTGAGGACGCACAGAGGTGACAGCAATAGGCTGACGGGTGACGTTCATCATGGCGCGAACATTCAAGGCACGTTGTGTAGCAGCACGGAAGGCCATTATAAAATAAAATAAAAAATAAGAGTGGGGTGTATAGTAAACTGCTTCAAGAAAAAAAAAAATCAATAATGTCTATCAGACTTTTTGGTGCTATGATTTTTTTTTGGCCCAGTTCCCTTACAGGTAACACTGAACAACTTGATCATTCTGTGACGTATGATTGGCTGAGAAAGAATGACGTCGAATTCGGTTCTTTTTTTTTACTACACCATTTTCCAAACTAGATGGCACACTTTCTGAAATCATATTGCATGACTGTGCCATCTTGAAGAGGTTCTTTATTCAAATATACTTGTAGTTTTGATTCTGAGTATCGACAGAAACATCGGAGGTTTTTTTGGACAGACACTGTGACAGCCATCAACTATCCTCAAAGTCAAAGTCTCCTCTTCCAACAATTTATCTCTTCATTTTGCTCTTTATCACAGACTAAAACTGCTCAATAGAGTCGATCTCAGGAGAATATGACAGAAGGCATACCTCGAGCGACAATTAGCTTTTCAATTTGATTCGAGACATGTATAGGAGTATTGTTCGCAATGAGGTGATGTCTTTTGAATTGCTCATGTCAACCAAGCACATCCATTGCATCAGAAACAAGTTTGAAATAGTAGCCAAGAACAGCTCCTACTGTCTTTTCTTGCCTTTGACTCACCCATGACTTTTCTTTGAGGTCTGCTCTTAAGGCATCCTAACATTTATGTTAATGATACCCTGCGAAGATATTCCCCTCAAAATAGTAGTTGTTCTAGCTCTAATCTTAGGCTGAACAACAACAGTTCGAGCTCCCTTAGCAGACCGAAAAGATATGACAGTTTCAATGTATACCATGAAGCTCAAAGCCTTATAAGGGATCTACAACAAAAAGAACCTTAGCGATGCCTAATGTCTTTTCGTTTCTCGGTCGCTCTTTGAATATGCATTTGAAGTTTACTAAAGATTTTCGTGAGACAAAATGCAGCTTAAAGAGAATGAAATACTAAGCATGTGAAGTTGTAAAGTTTACAGCTCTTGACTTTTTGTCATTTGAGCTTTTGAAATGAATGCTGTGATTTTTTTGCATTGAAGAAAAAACAAGTTCGCTTTTAAAAGACACTACCATAAATGAAACGAGAAGAACTTTGTTTTAGCCAATCTGCAGAAAAAAGCAACAACTTGACCAGAGGTTGAATGTATAGAATACGAAAGGCTAAGGGTTTTAACGGTGAAATTCAATTGCATAAGCAAAATTCAGTTCGGTCTAGCTTTACAAGACAAGGACTAAATCTGTCTAACTTTATAGGTTCAAGGTGTATTCTTTGTTTTTGAGTTTCAGTAATGCATAAACTAAAGTTTTTGTTTGTTTTGTTGTAATTTTGAGTTTGAAACGACTTTAATATTGCGATTTAAAGTATTATGTTACAAGTCTTTCAGATGAAATAAAAAGCAATGCTACACGGTATGTTTCTTTATTTGTTTCGCGTCTTTAGATATCTACATGTATAGGACGTAAAGTACAGTTAAATTTAGTTGACAGTGTTGAAATATTCCTTGGACTTTTCAACATCGGGCTTGATGGTCTTGGAACCAGCCTTCCAGTTAGCAGGGCAAACTTCACCGTGCTTGTCAGTGAATTGGAAAGCTTCAACAAGACGAAGGACTTCATCAACGGAACGACCGACGGGGAGATCGTTGATGGTGATTTGGCGAACGACACCGTTGGGGTCAATGATAAAGAGACCACGGAGAGCAACACCGGCTTCTTCAATGAGAACACCGTAGTCCTTGGCAATAGACTTGGTCTTATCGGCCAAGAGGGGGATGTTCATTTCACCAAGACCACCTTGCTTACGAGGAGTGTTGATCCAAGCGAGGTGAGAGAATTCTGTGGGTATGCATGAGTACACTGCGCTCACCGTGTTTTCCAACACACTTTATGACTTACCAGAATCAGTGGAAGCACCAATGACAACAGTGTCCAAAGCTTCGAATTCCTTGACACGTTCAGAGAAGGCAAGGATTTCAGTGGGGCAGACGAAAGTGAAGTCC
Source organism: Blakeslea trispora (assembly GCA_025331445.1). Taxonomy (NCBI): domain Eukaryota; kingdom Fungi; phylum Mucoromycota; class Mucoromycetes; order Mucorales; family Choanephoraceae; genus Blakeslea; species Blakeslea trispora. The sequence continues at coordinate 14,279 of JAIWNE010000139.1, read as the reverse complement.
ATGGGGTACCAGAAGAAGACAACGTACTTGCCCTTGTAATCAGAGAGAGAAATGTCCTTGAATTCACCGTTAACGACGGCAGGAGCAGTGAAGGCGGGAGCAGGCTTTTGAACTTGGGCAACTATGACGCGAAATAAGTAAGGTTTTGTTATTGACATAAGTCATGTGGATAAAGCTTCTTTAGGTGACTTACCCATTTTTAAATTCTTGTTATAAGGTAAAAAGAAAAAAAGAAAAAAAAATAGCTACGATTGTCAAGCATTTTTATATTTTTTTTTTTTTTTTGGTCGAAAGTTCAGACTCTCCTCTGATTTGCTATAACTCGTCTTACTAAACAATTTTTGATTGAATCGTCTGAATTTGAAGCTAAATGAATAGTAATCCGCTTTTCCACCAATCATTGAAAGCAGTTTGTCAGATTTGATTACAAAGGATGCGTTTGCTGTGTAAATACCTTATTTAGAGTTTTGGGGTATCTTGACAGAGTTCTAAAAAATGAAACTAAACTAAAGATGATGCAAATGATCAAGTTGATTTATTTCAATCAAAAGGTGAGTTTGGCAAATCTGATAAAGGCTGAAAAGACATGCCAGGTGTACGTATAACTGTTGAAGATGGTGTCGGCTAATTTTTTTTTATAAAAAAAAAAGAAAAAAAAAATTAGTGCGACAATTCAAGAAACTCTAGCAATTTCCATGATTTACCTCGATTGGATCTAAACGCATGACTGCAGACGAGTCTGATGGAAGAGTGTCATAGTTGAATATGCTATTGTTTGTAATGTCCATCATTTTCAGATAGCGAGTCCAACGTGTGATTAATTCACTACTCTCACTTGTAAGACCACAGTTAGAAACACTGATGGATATTATCTTTTGCTTCTCTATAGCTGCATCTAGATATTTAATGCCTATTCACATGATGAGTTGAATGATAATCAAAACAGGTGTAAATGAATTACCAGCGTCTCCAATATTTGGGTTAGAATTAAGTGTCAGTCTGTTTAACCTGTCAATATAAGCAAGGCTATAACCAAACAGGACCATATCTATTAATGAACATAAACCGTTAAGTAACTAAGCAAACAAGAAACATGCTTACTGACCTTCCAAGTCCAAATTACATCCAGTCAAGTCTAATTCGTGAATAGTTTTTTTCATGATAAAGAACTCTTTAAAGTGGCAATAGCTGAATGTTGTTTTATCTGAATACTTGAAGCTCATTTTTGTTAAACTAGATCGAATGCTTTTTTAGGAAAACAATGCATGTTATGCGTGTGCCTATTTTACCTTTGTAGCTCAGATAAGGTATCAAAGTTATTCCAACCAAAATCACTTGTGATGCTAGATAATTCAAGTCCATCAATGCGGCTAAGTTTTAGCCAAAGTTCAGTCAGTTGGGATAACATATCTTGTTCAAAATGATTGCTCGACACATTCATGGTAAGAGACGAGGCCACTGAGGAAAAAGGAAGGCATTTAGAGCAAATCAAAAAAAAAAAGTGGACCTTCAACTTACTGTGAAAAGCTGCTGACTTTTCTTGAACAGCACGGTAAATCGCGCTGTTGACCTTACCAATCTTTGTATTCTCTAGCTCGAGACGTTTCAAGACAGGCACTTTTTCAAGAAATATGGGTAATTGGATAAAGATAGAAGCATCGATAGGATTGTGAGAAAGATCAAGAACAGCAACACGGATCTTGCTCAAGAGATCTAGACATCCTGTTGTCAGATAGTTGTTGCTTAAACGAACCTCACCAACAGATGGATTTACAATCTTCAAAAGCCTTTCGACATCTTTGTTCACTATCAAGACCAACCTGTTATTAAGGCCAAATCTAGGTCCATAAAAGATCAACTTTACCTAGTCTGTTTGATGACAAATTCAATCGATACAGCGCAGTAGAATGCTCCAAGATTTGTTGCACAACATCAAATTGGTTGTTTGCTTTAATGTCTGCAAAAAAAAAGTTTAGTTTAATGACGGTATGTATCCTATAAACTTTCTTGCCTAAACCCATAAAAGATATATCTGTCACATTCTGCATTTCCATGGCATATTCAATTGCTTTAATAGGGTGAACTTCCAAACGTCGACTGGCATTCAAGTAGAGCTCTAATGGTGTCTTTCTGATGATTCCTAATTTTTTTAAAAAAGAATAAGAGAAGGATGAATTGAGTTCCTTAAAGCCTACAATGTCACTGTCGATTGCTTACTTTGAACATGAGCTTCCACACATTGATTGTCTTCAATGATTACACTGCTTACAAAGTCTTCAGGAAGAATGTCATGATTCAAAGTACGGATGTGACTTATATCAGGCTTTTGTTTTAAGGAAAGAAATCATGAGTAGAAGAGAAAAAAAACACAGAAACTCTTACTTTCTGCTTACCTCAAAGCCATAAGTATTCCAACATTGAGATGCAATATCATTCATCAAGAAACGTACAGTTTCTGGTGCATGATCATAGACAATACTGAATTCAACAGGTGGACTAGCCATCACTTTGACTTGTATTTTCTAGATTGGATTCCTTAATTAGACCAGTTTAATCATAGAATGAGCAAACTGTTTACCTTTCTACCTAATTGATTAAAAGATGGCGTGATACGCGGATACAAAGATTGAGCGCCAATCAGATTGTTTTCTAATTTGTATCGCTAATCATAGCAAAATGAGAGAGTAAAATAAGTATAGCTGATCTGCGATTGGATAGTATGAAAGCTGCTTACCAATAGCTTCTCTTGTTTGATTGCATTTGCCAAGGATTTCTCTGTCGTGCTCTTTTGAAAGTCCAGTTCAAAATATTCATAAATTTGAACACGAAGTTGAAAGATATCGATCATGAGCATGTACTGATTTAAAGGGCTTTCGGATAAGCTTGCTTCGACATAATCATAAGCCTCATTACTTGCTTGCAAGTATGTCTCCTTTGTCTAAATATACATAAGATATTGACAACACATACGAGTGGATTATTTCCTGTTTCTGTTACCGATTCATTCAAACTCCATAACGCCTCTGTTTTTATATGTAAGATCTGTGCATAGATCAGTGGCGAAAAATCTCTGCCATTGGTAATAGCAATAAAGCTAGTATCGATCGTCTTGATCGAAACGCGGTAGAGCTCATAATAGTTAAGAAGCCGAACATACGTCAAAAACTTGGTTGCAATTTTCGCATTCAAGTCTCCTTTGTCGATCAGCATATCAAGTTCTTCCCGTAGTGTTTTCACCTGCTTGATCATCCTCAAAAACGATCTCTGGTCATATATACAATTAGCCAAGCGTTTGAAAGCAAAAAAAAAGATTTTAATACTTACACAACCTTCCTTTGAGTCTGAGTCTACAAATTGCAATAGTTGCTTGTAAAGTTTCATACAAGCATTGTATTCACCAAGATAAAGATGGTATTTTACTTTATACCCAATGAGTTTGAAGCTATTCATCTCATGCAATATGACTTACTTCTTTCTTCGAAACAAATGATAACATCTTCTTTTAAACCGCATTTGAGAGCCACTGAATGTTCACTTGCTTGACATCGCTTCACAGCTTCATGATCACCTAGCGTCTTGTGTAAATTGCCAAGTTCCCACCAGCCATTCTTCTCACTCGAAAAATCATTTAACGCTTGTGCCAACTTGAGCGCGCTTTTCAAATCAGCATTTGCCTCATTGTAATGCTCAGGCAGTTTGCGCTCCATCACGCCCATATTAAAATGGGATGACTGTCTTAATTTGGTCAGATCGTCTTCGTCTGTTGAGTCGATATCGGCTAGCGTCATGATGTCGATCACTTGCCGTTCTAGTCTGTAGAATTGGAGGGAGTGTTCATAATCGGAATAACGGCAGGCTTTGGGATGAAGCCCCTTATTGAAATAGATGTTGCCCAGTAATCGATAGGCAAATTGAAGTGCAACTCTAACTTTAGGCTGATCGATGTCCATAGCATCATCATCTTCTTTCTGCTGTGATTGCAACAAGTGAACCGAATCAAGGCCATATTGGATAGCTTGATCAAATACCTCTTGCCTAATTTAGAAAATGTCATTTTTTTTTAACTATCCAAACTAGAGTGTCTAATTTTTATTTACATGGAATAAGCTTGACTCAAACAGGTATAAGCCTTAGCTAACAAGAAAGAATAGTCTGCTTCTTTCAGTATCTTTACTATCTTGTGGCAATATTTGATAGCGTGATCAAGGTATTTGGTGAACTCGTCATTGTCAACATCGTCCACATCCACCAACCACTCGATCAGCTCAATGATCAGTTGAGCTGCCTTTATCTGTTTGCCATTGCCAACCTGTTTCTTATATTGCTCAATATAAAAGTTGTATCCTTCGGCGAGCGTATTTGTCTTGGTGTATTCAATGGCATAAGTTACTTTGTTCTTCATTTTTTCTTTAATTCTTCATTTGTTTTGTTTTTCCTATAAAAGATTAAATAAAGTCAGAAAGACGCGAGTGTGTTGGACAAACGCGTCAAATACTGAAATTAGCCAATCAGGTCTTGTTCCTGAGCGGGTGCCTTTATTTTCTTAATCATCGTTCTTAAACAGCCATTGATGAGACAAAGAGAGATACATAGTATATATTTGTTTAGATCGACTTTCAGTCAGAATTGCTTTTGCTTAAGACTATCCTCTCTTTTTTTTTCTTTGTCAACTACACAATGAACTTGGGCTACACGATAGAAGAAGCAGGGAAAACACAAATTGATTTTTTTTTGTAGGTGGAGATAATTCCAAGAAGCCACATATGACATCTCTTGTAAAGGCAACAGCCGAACATAGAAAACGCTCTGAGGTCCGATACTTTATAGAATAGAGCTCTTCTACAAGCTTTATTGTTTACTAACTTCTTAGACAAGATAGGTGGGCTCAAGTAGTGTTAAAGAACCTTTTATGCTTATTCATTAAAAGTTCTTAACTTGGATAAGTACTTGTTGTCGCCAGCTAATTTTGTTGTTACAGATGGTCTTTTTATTGCTCTACAAAACAAGCATTCAATTTTCTTTGTTTGAAGAAGAGATGGCATCTTTCAACGAGTCTTTTGCCTCTTCAACTGGCTCAACATATGGATTCTACATCTCTACTTGTATCTATGACTTTCAGTATCTATCACTGACTGATGTTTCTCGGTCAATAGCAATGTTGCTATTGCAACACATAGTGACAATTTAGACATTTGGTTTAATTTTTGTTGTAAAGAAAAGTCAGATACAAAGAATTTCACTCAATTCACAAATTAATAATTTTCTATGATTATTTGGATGTTGAATTGTGCTCAATGTAATTTTCGTATCGATCGGAAGGGGGTTTTATTATGTTGTTAGGGTGTGCTAGATATGGCTTTGAAGACTTTAATTGTATAAAGCCATCTCAACTTGTGAACAGAAATCGGTTTTACGAAATAAAACAATCAAACAGAAAAAGAAATGAAAACTGTTGTATGCAACTGAGTACAACTTTATATATACAAACTTGCCTTGTATTTTTAGCGATGAAGTAATTCTTTTCAAACGCAGTAATGATCTGCATTTCCATATCTGTTATATTGTATTTTGATGGATGAAAAAAAAAAGAGGAGAGATTGGGGAAACTTTCCTAACTAAACACATCTTTCCTTTTTAAACCTTCAGTCATTTGAGCGGCAATGTTTGCTCATAAAAAAAAAAGATAAACAGAGAAACGTATTGTGTTCAATTTGGATTCTGCAAAGGTATATGCAAATCATTTTAGAACGAAGACTAACCATCTTGGTTTTATTACTGTTCTCTCCCTTTTCCTGTCCCTCTCACCCTTTTACGCCAGTCTTTATCTCAAATTTAAACAAGCACCTGAGGCATTATTTCTTTTGAACGTCATCCTGTTTTTTTTTGTAAGTTGCGCAATTAGTTAGTGAATAAAATCCTACAATCAAAAAAAGACAATAGATTAAATCGCATTTTATTGTTCGGAGTCTACAAGATGAACACAATAAAATGAAATGTTGCAAACAAAGATTATAACGCTTACTCTCTTTACAAAATATACAATATACTCAGAGTCAAGAAGAAGAAAAAAAGAGACGCGCGTGATATCACCCTTGAACCTAAACCATCTTATCATCTGGTCCTGTTTACCTGTATTTTTTTTAAATTCGTACCTGCTTTTCTTTTCTTTGTTGGTAGGCAGTACAACTGTCTAAATATGTTTATATGAGAACAAAAAAAAAGTTGTTCATGTTGACCAAAATAGGATTGTTTTTGGTACACACTCAAATGATGGCCTTTATGGTAGGAGGAGGGGGATTTACTTTGGTAATAGAGCAAGAAGAACAAAAGAAGAATAAAAGAGCAAGCAAAAAGATACAATACTTCAGTTAAGGCTGCACTGTAAAAAAAAAGGAGAAAAGTTGGCTTTCGTGTTTTGATTTCGCGTCTAACCGGCTTTACGCGTCTTACCATTCCACAATAGGCAAAGGAAGAATTAGGAGTAAAAAAAAAAAAAGAAAGGCCAATTAGTTGGTTTACTCCAATTTCTTCATGCAGTTCCTTTCTTTACAATAGAAAAAAAAAAGGGTGCTGACAAAACTCAAAAAAGATCTAATTCAATTTGGCGCGCGATGCATGATGTCTTCAAACTTAAGTCATGATAGTAAATGTCATATTACAGAAAAAAAAATTGCTTATTTTCTTTTTGACAGATCCCGAGAAGAGCACAAATAGAGAAACAAACATCCAATAATAAACTAGAACTGATCATGAATTTACTTACTCTTTTTAGCTATCTCCAAAATCAGGGATAACATTAACTCTTTTTTTTTAAATAGCAAGAAAACTCTCATAGAATGCTGTGCCAATACATTTAAAAGCAAATAATTGGTTGATTTACAATCTGTTGTTTGTTCCCAAACTATAATTTTATACGAGAATTATAGTCTAAAATACAATAGCCAAAAAAAAAAGTAAGCAAATAGCGCCAAAATGAAGCGAATGGGTTGCATTTTATTGTTTTGTGGGATAGGAGCAAAATCTGTATACGCCACTTGGTATGGTACGCTTATTAACTATTAGGCAAATGTCAGATGAGCAAAGCACCTAAAAAAAGATAAGAGAGAGACCTTGAATGTTCATCATTATAAAACCAATAAATAAGAAAAAACAGGGGATAAAAAGGAGAGGCCTATAAAAAAATGAGCTGTTTCAAGTAATAAAAGCTCTTCATCTCTATGAAAAAAAAAATAGGAGAGAGCAGAGGGGAGAAAGATGAGGGATCTTTTTTTTTTTTTTTACTGATCAGAACGTGAATTGAGTATGCGCCTCTTCGCCCTTTTCCTACATTCGTTTTTGGTTTAAGCCGTAACTCTTCTTTGTTTGTTTTTGAGCTATAAATAATCCTCATTTCTTTCTTCCTTTACTCTTCTTTCTTTTCGTTATCCCAATACTTCACTTTCTCTCTTTTTATTGCCATTGGCCTTCTCATTCATTTCTCAATATGCAAACAGAAACATCACCAGCACCTATATCCGCCAAGAGACAAAGCCTTTATACCTGTATTCGCTATGCATCTCGATTGATGAAGATCCGTACCGACATTCGTAAACATCGTACCCTGCCCAATGATTGCTGCGACCCATATTATACAAAAGAGAAGCTTCATGTAGAGGACGAGCTGAACGAGAAATTGCCCCATCATCAATATGCATTGAACAATGTGATCTGTCCTACATGTCCTGCATATCAACATGAAACACAACCCATCTTGTCTTCTAAAATAACCTTTTATGCTGGTAACGAAGAATATGACGAGAAGCAAGCATTGGATGCTATCATAGACGAAAAAGAGGCGCTACAAGAGGAAGAAGAGAGCGAGGCAGATGATAGCACACTTGAAGACGAAACGGAGATCAGTCATTATTATACAGATGAATATGAACTGACATTACAAAAGTTGTCGGGTATCGCTTTAGATTGTCATGACAACACTACTTTCACGGCTGTTCGTATCAAAATGTCGCCCAATGCTTTAGCTGCTGCTAATGCAGCACGTCAAAAACGACAGAAAATGAAAATCAATCACTAGATTGCTTCATCACGTTTCTTTTTTCTTTTTTGTATATCATTTAATTCGCATATTTATGTCTTCATGTGTATCTCTTTTATATATATATCTCTTAGAATTATGTCTTGCACTTTCTCTTTATCCCATCGTATTTATTTTCCTTCTAACTTTCCTTATACTTATGCTTTCTTTATCTATACTTGCAAAAAAAAAAAGTTTGCAACTACTACACTTTAATAACAGATTTAATAAAAAAAAAAGACTTTTTTTCGCTTTCATTCAAAAAGATGTTTATGTTGAATATCACTTGAAGGGGAAAAATGTCTGGGAAGAATTCTGCTTTCCATAGTGACAAGCGGTTTTTGCTCAAGTCATACAAATGTTGATCTTTTTCATTGTTAGACACTGTGCCACAAGAAAGAAAAAAAAGTTGTTTCTATTTTTAATGAATTTTGACGAGGTCTTTTCTTTTCTCAATGGAATACAAGTCACCATTGTACTTTACAGTAATGGATCAGGAAGTTCAAACTCACACTTGATCTTTTTATAAACAAATCTGAATGTTGCATAATTAAATAGCTTTGATTTCCTGCAAGATGAGCCGTCATTATCTATTTAGCATTGCCATAATGTTACAATAAATATACATATAGTCTCTTATCTGTATTTTTTTTTTCGAAAACAAGCTTTGTGGTATCTCCAAAGAAACCTACCGAAACAAAAATCAAAACACTGCTAGTAACAGGATAAAGATTTTCAATGTGCATATAGTTTTTTGATCCATCTCTTTCAGACAAACTGAAATAATCTCGTCTTTTAACTGAACCTATGTCACACAATCATACTTTTGTTGCTCGCAATTGAGTTCTTTCGACCTACGGATGCTTTGAGACCTCAATTCGATTCTCTCTTGAATGTATAGCTTATCTGTAGTTCTTTCTATTTATTTGCTTAAAGTAGTTATGCATTCAACTGAGTGAAGCCAAAGAGAGGGAACTACTGTGAAACTAACCTCATAAATCATGATGTGGTATCTGCAAGCTTTGTTTCGTTTGAAAAGAAAAAAAACTGTATTCAAGCCGGATAATGAGTTTGGGCAAGCTCTATTTTCCGACACTAAATCATTATGCAAATTGAAGCATGACCAAGACTCTAGCAACAGCTTCATAAAACTTCAACTGAAATCTCAGGAGAAAGCAAGGTCTTCTAACTTAGTTATCATATAATGGGAACAATCATGCAGTATTGCAAATAAGCTTTATAGGTGTCATTCATTGGTACAGATTTTGAGTAGCACCCATTTACCGCACAATATTGTTGCTAAAAGACTTACAATGTCAAATATAATTCAATTTGATGATATTAAAAAAAACATACAGAACTCTTGGCTAGATATCTACTCATTAAGCCAAGTAAATTACAGAGCGAGTAATCCAACCATGTCATCTAACTTACTTTGACAGCCTGTATCCCTTTTTTTGGCGCAAACAAAAATTCTGATACTAAAGCGCTTACAGTAAAGGTTACAAAGCTGTGAACGCATTAAATTCCAAGTTGATTGGTGAACTGATTAGCCTATCATTAAAAGGGTTGGCATACAAATCAATCAATCAGCACAAACATTTTTTGATAATATAATAAACATAGGCTAACAAATAAATCTGTTTAGCTTGAAATGAATAATGATATCAAAATATCATTTGCTAATAAGTAAAGAATGTCAAAGTAAATTGAATTATTTCATTTGTTTTCTTTATTCTCTCTCCTGATATACACATATATTTAGACTTTTCAAAATAATAGACTCAGTATCAAAATTATTTGCTTTTATCTCGCTTTTATTACTATCCATTGAAAACATGAGTTTGTTTCTTTGATTGCCTTTTGAGACAGAACTTTAACCATGAGGGACGATACGTATGAAAAAAGTCAATTTAGTTTCATAACTGAAAGTGTAAATCTATAGTTTGTTTCATAACTAAAATAGTTCAAAGGGCTCCAGAGAATTCGTGGGATCCAATCTCAATTGAATACAATAGTCACTTTATTTAAGAGTGTTCATGTTTTTGAGAGATGCACCCTTATACCATATATTTTTAAATGGAATGATATTATAGGACTCGAAGTAACAAAAGTCAAAGGATTGCTACTCTTATATCAAACAACTTTTAAATCAAGCGATTACTGTATAATGACAACAACAACAAAAGGTAGCAAATATAATTCTATTCCTTTCTATATCTAAAAAAAAAAAACGTTGTTCTCTACTAGTTCAATCCTATGATATCGTATATAAATAAAATGAAGGGGGGGGGGAGGGGAAGGGCTACCGTCATAAAGCATAAAAGGTATCAGTAATTAAATAGACATAAACAGAGTGTAACACAAGTTTTGCGAGACAAACAAATGGTTTAGATGGCTACAGCTGCAACTGTATCTCGATGTCTTGTATGTTCCATTGAGCTTCTCTGGGCAGATAAAGCAGTTGCCAAAGTGATCATTGTCTTGTCTTCATCATCACTATCTTCAAAATCAATACTTTCATCATCGTCATCGTCGCTTTCTTCTTGTTGGCTCTTGTTCTGTCTTGAAATTAGATCCTGATATTTCTTCGTCTTTACAAATTTAGGCACGGAATCTTCGGCCATCATACGACACACATGGTCATTGACTTTACCATAAATAGACAATAGTTTCACCAAACATTTTTCAGGTGTAATCCCTCGAATCACCACAATCCGCTTCTTATTGGCTTCCGAAACCACCTGTGGAGGCAACAGTAGTAGTCGAGGATTGAATGACTTTGTCGATAGATCTAGATTGACGGAAGCAACCATAAAATAGGGTGTATTGGCTGCAGGCAGTTGATTGACAACGATCAAGTGAGTAGAGATATAGCGAACAATATCTTGAGTTTGACTATGGTTTATATTCAAGTTGGCTTGGGCATAAGGACTGAAATAAGTCTCATAGATATTGTAGGCATCAGCCAATTTATCCATTGTGCTTTTGCCGCTTTTATATAGCTTGTTGTGATCGACCCAAAAATTGATGTTTTCAGCACAATAGTTTGAGCTCAAGAAATCTCTGAAATACATGCGCATCAAGGGAGTCTCTAGAATATGCATCAGCTTGGTCCATTGAGAATTGTTGATGAGAGCAAAGTCTGAGAGAACAGCTGTTTCTGTTATGGATACGCTGGAGGGTCGATGTTTGCCATGATCTGGTTGTTCCATCTCGACAGGTTGTTTGGCAGAGTCATGTCGAATCATATGAAGCGAACTCGAAGGTGTGCAGTTGGCTTGTTCAAGCACTTGATGATGCTCCAAGGCTGGATTTAGTTTCTCACTATTGGAAGAAGGTTCTCGCTTTCTTGGAATCAATTTTGCCTCATTGTCTCCAGAGGAAGCGGCTGACTCATTTAGAGAGAGATCACTGATGACACTCTGGTCTTGACTAGTTAATTCGCTATCGACACACTGCTTCCAGCCAATCAAGAGACATCCACGATCAGTGACATAGTAAATAGCACTTCGACCGGTCTTGAAAGACATGGCATCGTCCTTGCCATTCAACACTCGATCCGATCGATCCAAGACCAAAGCAAGCCAACCAAACATGACAAACTGAGCAGCTACCATCTCAGCTTCTTCGCGCGAGTTGACAGTCAGACGATCACACAACCATTCCACACAATGCATGCCAGCAATGGTGTGTTCATAGGTCTTGGACAAGTTGCGTTTCTCAATGCCCACGATTTCTTCCATAAAGAGAGCATCTCGAGGTAAACTGGACATCATGGCTTTAAAGGCCATGGTCATATTGGGGCGAGAGAAAGTGATTTGATCGTCGTTATCGCTCAGACGTTCCAACGTGATGAGACGACCATTGGAGCCAGGTGCCATATAAGGTGCATTCAGGGCAGCAATCAGTGTGGTGGACATGCTCACTTTGGTCGTATCCGTAAACTCCTCAAGCACGTATTTCCCCTTGACTGTAGGTGACCAAAGGCCTTTATCTTTCACAGACCAGTTGGCAGGATCGGTTGCACTCATGATCAAGCGAGCTGCCAAGAATTGTTGTAGCATGTGTTTGGCTGTAGTATAATCCATACTGAAGGTAGTCGTTGTTCGAATAGCAATCTGACGAGAAGGATCGGATGGGTCTGGATCTCGATGGACATGAATAAAAGTAAGATTAGACATGACCTTGGCTGCTTCATCTGTTGTGAATGTATAAGGATAATAGCGGAACATGATGCGATGGTCTGTCAGGTTGATTTGAAGTAAGACAGCAGCAAACATGTCATAGAGGTCCTGAATTATACATTAGACATGGATTTGGATGTGCTTTTTTTTTATCGCTTTACCTTTGTATAAGGTCTTCCTTTACTAGTGACTCTCATGAGTGAAGTATAGGTAGAGAAGCTTGTATCTTTTTTTGGCATGTTGGATATAAAGAGAAAGAGAAATGATTTCTCTAATCTGATTTATATTAAAAAATTAAGGGGGGGGAGAGAAAGGTTATTGACAGCGAAAAAAGATCACCTCATTTCCTTAAACGGAATAAACAATTACACTGACATTGTTGATTCTATGGTCTATGCGTTATACAAAAAAGCAAGTTTGATGTCTGCTCAAGATCAGTTGACTCTATCGTATGATTTCAAGCTGAGCTTTGAATCATTTCACCATAGTCCACACACACACTTTTATGGTTTTTTTTTTAACTTTTTTTTCGATAAAATGCCACTGGGTGACGAAAGAGAACATACACTTCGAGAAGTAGCTGCACTTGGCAATATCAAGGCCACACTTCACTTGGCTCATTCGGGTGTCAATGTTAACTCTCAAAACGCCATGAATGGTTGGTAAGTTTATTCTATGGTTTTCTATAAAGTACTTTAATCATTTTCTAGGACCGCTCTTCATTGGGCAGCTCATCGTGGTCATGAGCATGTGGTTGTGGCTTTATTGAGAAGTGGTGCTGATCCTCTCATCAAGACACAAAAGGGACAAACAGCACTTGATTTAGCTGCCAACCATGAACAAGTGACCCAACTACTTCAGGCTGCTGTGAGTGAGAGTGATGCAGCCATTTCAGTAGGACCCGAGCCTGCTTTGCCTATCGTACCTACTTATATGTCCAATCCCGATCTTGAAAAGACATGGCTTATGCCTGACGAGTTTTCGGAAAACAAGATTGAAAACGTGGTTCGGAAGCAAGCTGCTGTGGAGGCAGTCAACAATAACACCAGTCCATCCGTACCTATTGCTCATCAAGGTAAAAAAAAAAAAAGAAACAAAATCATGATGGGATATGAGTTGATGTATGTCATAGAAAAGGAGGTCCTTGTCTATCTATCCAAGCGTGAAGACGAGAATATCCTTGGATCGGTGTTTTTGAGAAATGAATCGATGGAAAAGGCTGTTGAAGCTATCAAAGAGGTGAGTTCTAGCTTACAAGATTCTCTATAGACTGAATGATAAACAATATACAAGGAATTGGATGGCTTGCCTGAGAACTTTAGCATTGCTAGACACAATGGCAAGATGAGTATTCCCATCAACACTAAGCAAATGGGCAAGCAGCTGTTGGACATCTTTAGAGGAGAAGAGGATGCATTAATTATTGTTCCTCAATAGATCAATCAGAAAAAAAAGTAATTGTATTTAATAGTCATTTATGAAGGGCCTTGTAGATTTCCATTGCTTTTCATTTTTTTTTAATTGTTTGTTTTAGCCATATTTACCTCCCTAAAAATAATAAAGAAAAAAAAAAAAACTTTTAAATGGTATTGACAACATTCTAAAGTCGTTTTTCATTGGTTGATATAACAATGCAATTGACCAGCAATTTATATACATGCATTTTGTTTTATTGTGATGACAACAAAAAGAAAGGGTGAAGGAGGGGGGGGGTATGGCAGAAACAAATCATGAGGTTTTGGATGTGATAAGTGTTGGGCGTTGCTGCAGATTATCCATGATGTTGAGACTCTCGACTTGTTCTTGCTGTTCAACCGTGTCTGCTGTACCATCTGTCCAATCTCGTGTACTCTTCTTCAGTGATGTGTCCTCTTGAGAGTCATTCTGGACAAGGCGTAAAGAAGATCCACTGGCACTTCTCTGCCTTGTAAGAGATGAGCTACTGTTAGATCGAATAAAGTTTGTAAGTCGTTTGGTGACTGAGGCTGCTGAAGAGGCACGAGGGCGATTTCCTTTGGTAT